>CAXKVI010000001.1:144853113-144888941 GCA_964058755.1 Campiglossa producta
TCAGTTATCGATAAATTTATCGAAATATGTCGATGTCCAAATGAAACCTGGGGCCTTCCCCTTCCATTTGGTACCCATATTGTAGCAAATGTTAAGGTTTTTGGGCATTCACATTTTGACCGATACCTCAGTTATCGATAAATTTATCAAAAAATATCGAAGTCCAAAGGAAACCTGGGCCTTCCCCTTTCGTTTGATACCCATATTGTAGGGAAATTATAAGGTTTTCGGGCAACCATATTTTGCCCGATAACTCAGTTATCAATAAATTTATCGAAATATGTCCCTGTCCAAATGAAACCTGGGGCCTTCCCCTTTCGTTTGATACCCATATTGTAGGGAAATTTTAAGGTTTTCGGGCAACCACATTTTGACCGATAACTTAGTTATCGATCAATTTATCGAAATATATCGATGTCCAAATGGGACCTGGGGCCTTACCCTTTCGTTTGACACCCATATTGTAGGGATATTTCATGGTTTGTGGTCAATCATATTTTGGTCGATAACTCATTTATCGATAAATTTGTCGAAATATATCGAAGTCCAAATGAAACCTTGGGCCTTCACCTTTCGTTTGATACCCATATTGTAGGGAAATTTTAAGGTTTTTGGTCAATCATATTTTGACCGATAACTCAGTTATCGATAAATTTATCGAAATATGTCGATGTCCAAATGAAACCTGGGGCTTTCCCCTTTTGTTTGATACCCATATTGTAAGGAAATTTTAAGGTTTTCTTGCAACCACATTTTGACCGATAACTCAGTTATCGATAAATTTATCGAAATATATCGATGTCCAAATGACATCCATATTATAGGGATATTTTAAGGTTTTTGGTCAATCATATTTTGACCGATAACTCAGTTATCAATAAATTTATCGAAATATATCGATGTCCAAATGAGACCTGGGGCCTTCCCCTTTCGTTTGACACGCATATTGTAGGGATATTTTAAGGTTTTTGGTCAATCATATTTTGATCAATCATATTTTAACCGATTGATTTTGGTCAATTATATTTTGACCGATAACTCAGTTATCGATAAATTCATCCAAAAATATCGATGTCCAAATGAAACCTGGGCATTCGCATTTTGACCGTAAACTCAGTTATCGATAAATTTATCGAAATATGTCGATGTCCAAATGAAACCTGGGGCCTTCCCCTTCCATTTTGTACCCATATTGTAGCAAATGTTAAGGTTTTTGGGCATTCACATTTTGACCGATACCTCAGTTATCGATAAATTTATCAAAAAATATCGAAGTCCAAAGGAAACCTGGGCCTTCCCCTTTCGTTTGATACCCATATTGTAGGGAAATTATAAGGTTTTCGGGCAACCATATTTTGCCCGATAACTCTGTTATCAATAAATTTATCGAAATATGTCCCTGTCCAAATGAAACCTTGGGCCTTCCCCTTTCGTTTGATACCCATATTGTAAGGAAATTTTAAGGTTTTCGGGCAACCACATTTTGACCGATAACTTAGTTATCGATCAATTTATCGAAATATATCGATGTCCAAATGGGACCTGGGGCCTTACCCTTTCGTTTGACAACCATATTGTAGGGATATTTCAAGGTTTGTGGTCAATCATATTTTGGCCGATAACTCATTTAGCGATAAATTTGTCGAAATATATCGAAGTCCAAATGAAACCTGGGGCCTTCACCTTTCGTTTGATACCCATATTGTAGGGAAATTTTAAGGTTTTTGGTCAATCATATTTTGACCGATAACTCAGTTATCGATAAATTTATCGAAATATGTCGATGTCCAAATGAAACCTGGGGCCTTCCCCTTTTGTTTGATACCCATATTGTAAGGAAATTTTAAGGTTTTCTTGCAACCACATTTTGACCGATAACTCAGTTATCGATAAATTTATCGAAATATATCGATGTCCAAATTACATACATATTGTAGGGATATTTTAAGGTTTTTGGTCAATCATATTTTGACCGATAACTCAGTTATCAATAAATTTATCGAAATATATCGATGTCCAAATGAGACCTGGGGCCTTCCCCTTTCGTTTGACACCCATATTGTAGGGATATTTTAAGGTTTTTGGTCAATCATATTTTGATCAATCATATTTTGACCGATTGATTATGGTCAATCATATTTTGACCGATAACTCAGTTATCGATAAATTTATCGAAATATGTGGATGTCCAAATGAAACCTGGGGTCTTCCCCTTTCGTTTGATACACATATTGTAGGAAAATTTTAAGGTTTTTGGTCATTCACATTTTCACCGATAACTCAGTTATCGATAAATTTATCGAAATATATCGATGTCCAAATGAGACCTGGGGCCTTCCCCTTTCGTTTGACACCCATATTGTAGGGCTATTTTTAGGTTTTTGGTCAATCATATTTTGACCGATAACTCAGTTATCGATAAATTTATCGAAATATATCGGAGTCCAAAGGAAACCTGGGGCCTTCCCCTTTCGTTTGATACCCATATTGTAGGGACATTTTACGGTTTTTGGGCCACTGAGGCTTAGACCGAACGAGAGTCACATACATGCAAGCAAACAAGCAGACAAACAAACAAACAAACAAACAAGCAAACATACAAGTGAAGCTAATAAAAGCGTGGTAAAAATAAATGGAGTTTATCTGAAAAGGCAAGCATACTTCCACCTGCGATTTAGGAACGCACCTTAAACATTCGAAAATTAGCTAAATACATAAAGCTTTGTTAACCTCGCCTGACATTTGCTACCTCAAAACTTTGCGTCCAACTTCAGAGGTATGCTACAATGAACGCCTTGACGCTTCTCTTTTATACATTTGTTTTCGTTATTTATTTCTTTGCATTCAGAGTGTTTTAGTTAATTTCTTAATTTAATAGAGAATAAATGAATTAATTATTATTTTCTCCAACTTTTTATTCTTTAATTTAAGCAAAGTTATCAACATCTGATTGTCAAAGCAAGCAAAATTTGAGAGTTTGCCAAATTCTAACCTTGCTTCAACTTTGAGGTCTCAAATTTGCCATGCTTCGTTTAAATACGTATACTGAACTTTTCTGTCAAAGCCAAAGTTTGAGGTAAAGTCAAAATAAAGCTTTATGTAACTGACCCTTTAATGCAGCAGCATGAACGCTTTTCGAACGCTAAGGGGTCAATTTTATAAAGCTTTATTTTGACTTTACCTCAAACTTTGACTTTGACAGAAAAGTTCAGTATACGTATTTAAACGAAGCGTGGCAAATTGGAGACCTCAAAGTTGAAGCAAGGTTAAAATTTGGCAAACTCTCAAATTTTGCTTGCTTTGCTTGCTTTGACAATCAGAAGTTGATGAATTTGCTTTAATTAAAGAATAAAAAGTTGGAGGAAATAATAATTAATTCATTTTTTCTCTATTAAATTAATAAATTAACCAAAACACTCTGAATGCAATAAATAAATAACGAAAACAAATGTATAAAAGAGAAGCGTCAAGGCGTTCATTGTAGCATACCTCTGAAGTTGGACGCAAAGTTTTGAGGTAGCAAATGTCAGGCGAGGTGACCAAAGCTTTAGGTATTCGACCCTTTATGTCCGAAAATGCTGCATGAACCCCACAAAAGCAAGTCAACGTTCTTATTCAATACTTTTTCCTTTTAAAAGTTAAAGTATTCTCGAACCTGGCATTAGGATTACCATATTTCGAGCTCCGCTCATTTTGTTTATGTTTCAGAACACTGCACGCGTACGTAACATTCTACATGTCCGATGTCTAAAGGGTCAAATACATAAAGCTTTGTTAACCTCGCCTGACATTTGCAACCTCAAAACTTTGCGGCCAACTTCAGAGTTATGCTACAATGAACGCCTTGGCGCTTCTCTTTTATACATTTGTTTTCGTTATTTATTTCTTTGCATTCAGAGTGTTTTGGTTAATTTATTAATTTAATAGAGAAAAAATGAATTAATTATTATTTCCTCCAACTTTTTATTCTTTAATTAAAGCAAAGTCATCAAGATCTGATTGTCAAAGCAAGCAAAGCAAGCAAAATTTGAGAGTTTGCCAAATTTTAACCTTGCTTCAACTTTGAGGTCTCCAATTTGCCATGCTTCGTTTAAATACGTATACTGAACTTTTCTGTCAAAGTCAAAGTTTGAGGTAAAGTCAAAATAAAGCTTTATGTAACTGACCCTTAAGAGCGTTGCATTTTTGTTCGTTATTTCGCTGTCATATTCAAATTGCTAATATGATTGGTGTTTACAGATTAGAAAACAAATATACAAATATTGCCGCTAATAATTTTATTGCATGCAACAAGCAACAAATGTTTGTACAAATTGTACACATATGAGCATACATACCAGTACACATGTGCTATTGATACAGCGCAACATGACGTGCTATGAAAGATGGGCCAAACTAAGTACGACTCACAGTGTTACGCCCCAATAGCAGACACGGTCAAAAGTACATAGTTAGCAAACATCACTGAAACTTGATCCGCCCCCTTTAGAGAGAAGGACCTAGAGTTAAACTATTTGACGACAGCATAGGTGCTTAATTCCAGCTCAGTACCGAAGCAATGTTTTGGCGGTGAAAACTGACACCTGAGGATCCCTGTAGATTAGGCAATTAATTCATTGAGTCATCTGAAGAGCACTCCTTAAGGTGTACTCATAACATTACTTCTGAAAAAATTTCCAACAAGACCAATCCACGTTTTACTCAGAAGCTAAGCCCCACTACCCATCTCGCTTGGCTGATTAGTATACAATGGAGTACTTTTTGGGTAGTAAAGAAGCAAAACGGTAGAGTACTTCTAGGTGGTTTCATGGTCCTCTCCTAGGACATCTTCCTGTAAATCCGACCACCTTTTTTATATGTTAGGCGATATTTTAGGGTAGTCCGAGTACTCCCTCGTTTTGTAGGGATTATATATATATATTTTTTTTTTCATAGGAGGCAAACCGGGAGCTCTGAGGTATAATGGCTGCTTCATGTGGAGCCCATCTCCATTTCATCGTGAAAACCCTCCTTATTTGATAGCTCTTCCTTAGCCGGTCCCGTTTGGACATTTCCAAGGTAACTTTTCCAAGATACTTCGATTCTATCCTAACTTAAGCCTTACCTCTGAATTCTTTGCAAATATCCCAACAAAAATTTTTAGTTTGCGCGTGTACCACTGTGCGGCTGCGCGTGGACTTTTGGCTAAGCACAGCAGTGCAACAACTGTTCCAACAAGCGATAACCTTTTGACTTTATGTTGCACCAACAGACAAATTGAATGAATAAAAGAGCTACAAGTGGTCGGACAGACAGACAGATTGGATGGACGAAATGACTCTAAACATAAGCACGTACTTTGAAGTTTGAGCTGGTTCAACTTAGATAGAAAGAAGCTCGCCCCTTTTTACTAATAAGCAACGATGCAACGCCTTATACGGCTGATACATTAGCGCAAATTCCGAATTAACTGCGCTTTTGGGAGTTAACTTGAGCATAATCTTCATTATAAACTGCCAAAAATTAAGAAGATTTGAGCAGTTTTAAAAAATTTGCACTGGCAACACTCTGTACATAAATAGACAACAACACCAAGAAACACTAGGAAATTAAGGGTAGCTGACAGATAGGCGTCGCGCTGGTTTCTAAGATCCGACTTTCGACAACTAGATGTCGCTGAGGTAGGTAAGAATATAGTGCAATAACAACCAAAGTAGTAATTCTCAATGCTGTTAATCTTCATTTTTGTGTGTATCAGGGTAAAATTTGGATCTGATTAAAGAAGATTTATTGGAGATAATCTCCGTGTGTGTGGAGTCTTAAGGTACGGGTACACCTAGCGACACGACGCGACGCGAACTAATAGTTGCCTATTTGATCAACATTGTTGTGTCGCGTCGCTAGGTGTACCCTTAAGGATATTTGGTCGCGTCGTGTCGCGTGGCTAGGTGTACCCTTAGCTTTAGCTTTATAGTGACCCGGACTGTTCCCGTGAGAAATGAGCGTAAGCCGGAGCGATATCTTCCAGAAGAATGCGACTTTTATTTCAAAGCTTTTCAGGGTAAAAAATGCGAACTTTTTGCAATTTTTCATTGTCAATTTTTGGAGGCGAACACACATTAAGTTCGAAGTTTTGCTTTGGTTTTACTCTTCGTGTTGCAATCGAACATGCAAAATTCAATGCGTTTTGGTTTATTGTGATATCTATATACATTAGGGTGATTCAAAAAAATGTCGACTTGGTATTACCCCCTAAAAAGATAGGTATTGATGAGAAAATAAGCCTTGCAAAAAATGAGCGCTCTAACTTAACCCTTAGGGGTGGCTATTTTTTTCGCCCTTTCCCATACATTTGGTATGGGAAAAAATGGCATTTTTTTCAAAGTGAATTTTAATATTAATAAAGTGAAAATATTTTTACACACTCTTAAACTTGAAGCTTCCAAAATGGTAAGTCATGTGCGATTATCTTAACTATTAAACTAATTACAGCCATTTGAAAATGGCTGAGTTTTGTACTATAGCACACACATACACAGTTACACGTATAAAATTTAGTAAATTTTAAATGGCTGTAATTATTTTAATAGTTGAGATATTCGCACATGGCTTACCATTTTGGAAGCTTCAAAGCTTCAACTTTAAGAGTATGTAAAAATATTTTCAAAAAAGTTTCCAAAATTGAAAGAAAATTCCCTTTGTAAAAAATACCATTTTTCCCCATAGGGAAAGGGCGAAAAAAAATAGCCACCCCTAAGGGTTAAGTTAGAGCGCTAATTTTTTGCAAGGCTTATTTTCTCGTCAATACCTAAAGTTTCAGGGGGTAAGACCGAAAAAAAAAACAAATTTTTTTTATTTGAATCACCCTAATATACATAGGTATATAAAAATGAAATGGTGTTCAGTCGTCACGCTAAAACTCGAAAACGGCTGAACCAAATTATATACTTCCTTTGGGGGGGTTTGTTTGTTATTACCTCGCACAGGTTATGTTATAAAATCAGAACAAAATATTAGGGGGCGTGGCACCTCCCATACAAACTTTTTTCTTCAAGGTGAATATCTCTAAAAGGGTTTAACGTAGGGCTCTAGTACAGAGCTATAGGATAATAACACCATTCTCACCCATAAAACTGGGGGTTATCCAAAATTGGGGCGTGGCACTTACCATACGAATGAAATACTTCATAGTCCATATCTCTGGAAGTGTTTAGGTTCATCATCATCATTTATTGGCGCTTAACCGCCTAAGCGATTTTGGCCGTCGCCTATCAAAGCACGCCAGTCATTCCTTTTTAGCGATAACTGACGCCAATTGGAAACCCCAAGGGAGTTCAAGTCATCCTCCACCTGTTGTTTCCATCTCAGTCGAGGCCTCCCCTTCCTCTGCTGCCGAATTCCGGTGACGATTGGAAAACCTTCTGGGCTGGAGCTTCTTTGTCCATTCGCATGACGTGACCCAGCCAGCGGAGCCTTTGGGCTTTAATTCGCTGGACTATGGTCAGATCTGCGTAAAGCTCGTACAGCTCATCGTTAAATCTCCTTCGATACTCGCCGTCGGCATCACGGGAAGGACCATAAATCTTCCGGAGAACTTTTCTCTCAAATACTCCAAGGGCCATCTCATCTTCTCTTGACATTGTCCATGAATCTGAGCCATACATCAGGACAGGTATGATGAGAGACTTATAGAGCGCGATCTTTGTTCTTCGAGAGAGGACTTTACTTCTCAATTGCCTACTCAGTCCAAAGTAGCACTTGTTCGCAAGAGTGATTCTCCGTTGGATTTCTAGACTGATATTATTTTCGGTGTTAATGCTGGTTCCCAAATAGACGAAGTCCTTCACAGTTTCAAATTTGTAACTATCAACAGTGACGTGGCTGCCAAGGCGCAGGTACGCCGATTCTTTCTTTGATGACAGCAGGTACTTCGTCTTGTCCTCGTTCACCGCAAGGCACCGCAAGGCAGCGCTTACGGCGCGGTTGTTAAGGCCAATGATATCAATATCATCGGCATACGCCAGCAATTGCACGCTCTTGTAAAAGATTGTACCATTGCGGTTTAGCTCTGCTGCTCGAATTATCTTCTCCAGCATCAGGTTGAAGAAATCGCACGAAAGGGAGTCGCCCTGTCTGAAGCCTCGTTTGGTTTCAAATGGCTCAGAGAGGTCCTTCCCGACTCTGACGGAGCTATTAGTATTGCTCAACGTCATTTGGCAGAGCCGTATAAGCTTTGCAGGGAAGTCAAATTCAGACATGGCGGCATACAGGCAACTCCTTTTTGCGCTGTCAAAAGCGGCTTTGAAATCGACAAAGAGATGGTGTGTGTCGATTCTTTTATCATGGGTCTTCTCCAGGATTTGGCGTATCGTGAAAATCTGGTCGATGGTAGACTTACCAGGTCTAAAGCCACACTGATAAGGTCAAATCAGTTTGTCTACGATGGGCTTCAGTCTTTCACACAATACGATAGAAAGAACCTTATATGCGATATTAAGAAGACTGATTCCGCGGTAGTTGGTGGGGTTAGCGGGATCGCCTTTCTTGTGGATTGGGCAGAGCACACTTAAATTCCAATCTGGAGGCATGCACTCATCTGACCATATTCTGCATAAGAGCTGATGCATGCTTTTTACCAGCTCTTCGCCTCCGTGTTTGAACAGCTCGGCGGGTAGTCCGTCTTTCCCAGGCGATTTGTTGTTTTTGAGCCGGGATATAGCTATCCTCACTTCATCATAGTCAGGTGGTGGGACGACTTTTCCATCGTCAGGGATTGGGGTATCGGGTTCGACGTCTCCCTCGCAATTTAGCAGCGAGGAGAAGTGCTCCCTCCATAATTTAAGTACACTCTGTACGTCGGTTACCAGGTCGCCATTATTGTCCTTACAGGAACTTGCCCCGGTCTTAAAACCTTCCGTCTTCCGCCGGATCTTTTCATAGAATTTTCGGGCATCATTCCTGTCAGCCAGCATCTCAAGCTCCTCACACTCACGCCTTTCGGCCTCACGTTTCTTTTTTCTGAAAAGGCGTCTCTCTTCCTTCTTTGCCTCACGATAGCGTTGCCATACACTGCGGGTTGCGCCCGTTCGCAACGTCTCCCTGTAGGCAGCGTCCTTTTTGTCCGAGGCAGTGCTGCATTCCTCATCGTACCAGTTGTTTTTGCGGGCTCGCTGGAACCCTATAGTGGCCTCAGCGGCGGTACGTAATGAGTGAGAGATATGCTTCCATTGCTTCCATTGCTTCCATTGCTCGGTTGCAGCGAGACGCTCGTCCACGGGGGTGAACGCTAGTACTTGGCGGCGAAGTCTCTTTCCCACCACGAATCCTACACCACGCGCTTTGCCGCGTGTCTGGCCACTGTAGTATACGTCACAAGGTCCGATGGTCGTCTTTCCTTGTCCCGTCCATCGCATTTCCTGCAGGGCGGTGATGTCAGCCTTTGCGTTAACGAGGACATCAACCAGTCGGGCAGCGGTACCGTCCCTTGAAAGGGTCCGGACATTCCCGGTACATGCCCTAATATCCAAATCATTATGCCTTATTCGTTTTGCCGGGTCGTCAACATTAAAGGGGGTTCTCATCCGAGGCTTTAATACATTTTTCATTGGACTAAATTTTTTACGTGGCGGGTCCCAAACCCAGCGCACAACCCGTTTCGGGGTTTTTGGAAAATATTTACACATTTATATAGCGAGCCGCTTGCTTCAAGACAGACGCCCGCTTGCAGCCGCACCTCATGGTGAACAGACGCTGCGCAAAAACCTCGGTGAGCCCTTAAACCAAGTATGTCAGAGTGGCCCCACCGGGGCTCCCTCTCTTTCTGCCGCGAGCCTAGGTAGCTCCCGTTGCCCAGAGTGCACGAACGAGGACGCAAGAGTCGGGATTGAGCAAGGTCACTTAGCAACCACACTCCATTACACTCCTGTTTAGGTTAGACCACTGAAATTTGGAAAGGGGTTTTATGAGATTGATTCCCACCACCTCCAAAAAAAACTGGGGGTTAACCAAAAAGGGGGCGTGGCACCTCCCATACGAATGAAATACTTCATAGTCCATATCTCTGGAAGTATTTAGGTTAGACCACTGAAATTTCGCAAGGGGTTTTATGAGATCGATTCCCACCACCTCCAAAAAAAAACTGGGGGTCAGCTAGTTACATAAATAAATACGACAGCAGTTTCGTTTGACAAATAGTTTTAAATTCTATTAAATGTTAAATTAAAAGTTGTAAAACAATTTTTTTCAGTAAAAGGTGAACAAATTATTTCGTCCATTGCAAACGAGAAATATAGTGTACTTTTTGAAAAAAAAAAAAACGAGTTCTCCACCTTTTACTTACATAGCACACAGGCCCATGACTTCCCCAGTTAGCGTATGACGTCACGACTGCGCTGCTCAGTCGGCCATCTTGCATTCGTCCATGGTTGCCCCACAGCACAGTTTTTTTGAATCTCACCAGCGGTAAAAGTAGAGTATGGTGGCACTGTGACAACTTATTACGTAGCAATCAGCAGATTCTGTCAAAGTAGGCAAATTCATTCTAACGGTATCGCCTTTGGCACAATCTTCTCTCCTTGGTTCATGCATAGCACATACCTACGTTTCCTTTTTACTCACAGGCTTTCTCATGAAAACGCTTGCGGTTATTTGTTTTAATCTGTAAACGATCGACAAACCGAAAGGTTGAATACAAACATCTCTCAACTATTACTAGCAAGAGGGTTAAAGACCCCTACATAACCCCCCTCCCCACTTTTTAGCATAATTGTTAACCGTTCCGTGTTTGCCATAATACATTACTTTATTATAAATTTATTTCGGATACAAAACAGGCAGCAGCCAATATCCAAGCTCAATAGGCGCGGGTGTTTTTAATTCAAAATCACAATTAAACAAGTAAGGAAGTCTAAGTTCGGGTGAACCGAACATTAAATACCCAGCGGTAATTTTCGGAACGGGATAACAAAGATATAGGCCTTAGGAGGATTTACCTAAAGTTTTTACTATCTTAGCTATTTACCTTACCGAATTATGTCAATTTATGTGATTTTCGAAATTTTCCATATCGAAAGTGGGCGTGGTCGGGAAGAGATCTCGTCCAATTTCATCACCTATATTGCTAGTATATGTTGTGCCAAATTTCATGAGTCTGAAGTAATAAGTTTATAAGTTTTGACCAGTCGAATATTCCAAATGCCTTCATTAAAGGTGGGCGTTGCCATTTTCGTTACCGAATTATGTCAATTTAGTGAGCGTGGTCGGAAAGCGATTTCGTCCAATTACATCAGGTATGCTCCCTATTATGCTAGTATACCTTGTACCAATTTCATCGTTCTACCGTAATCAGTTTAAAAGTTATGACCCGTGAAACTTTCAAATATACCTCCCTGAAAAGTGGGCGATGCCACGCCTACTTTTAAAAATTTATAAAAAAAATCATAATAGAATGACTAGGGGGTTCATCCTACCAAACTATATCATTTTAGCCATTTCCGTTACCGAAGTATGTCAATTCATGTGATTTTCGAAATTTTCGATATCGAAAGTGGGCGTGGTTGGAGAGCGATTTTTTCCAGTTTCATCAAGTATACTCCCAACGATACTAGTATGCTTTGTGCCAAATATCATCGTTCCACCCTAATCAGTTTAAAAATTACGACCAGTCGAATTTTCAAAAATGCCTCCTTTAAAAGTGGGCGGGGACCCGCCCACCCCGCCCACTATACAAAATTTTAAAAAAAAATCATTATATTATAACCAGGGGGATTCACCTATAAAATTATATCATTTTATCCATTTCCGTTACCGAATTATGTCAATTTGTGTGATTTTACAAATTTTCGATATCGAAAGTGGGCGTGGTTGGAGGACGATTTTATCCAATTTCATCAGGTATACTCCCAATGATACTAGTATGCTTTGTGCCAAATTCTATCGTAATCAGTTTAAAAGTTACGCCCAGTCGAATTTTCAAAAATTCCCCCCTTAAAAGTGGGCGGTGCCACGTCCACTATAAAAAATTTTGGGAAAAATCATAAAAGAATGACCAGGGGGGCTCATCTATAAAATTATATCATTTTAGCCATTTCAGCTGCCGAGATATGCCAATTTGTGTGATTTTCGAAATTTTCTATATCGAAAAAGGCGTGGTTATCATCCGATTTCGCCCATTTTCAATAGCAACCTACCTTGGCCAGAAAGTAACCTGTATACAAAATTTCATGCAAATATCTAAATTTTTACTCAAGTTATCGTGTACACAGACGGACGGACATGCCTTAATCAACTCCTCTTTTAATCCTAAGAACTTTCATATATGGAACTCTATATCTATCTCGATTATTTTGTGCCGTTATATACAACCGTTACGTGGACAAAATTAATATACCCTTGTACTAGTACTAGTACGCTAGGTATAAAAAAAAGAATATGGAAAAAAGAGTAATATTTTATGCATATGCATATAAAAACCTTTGAACGAAAAAAAGTCCTCAGCAACAAAAACTTAAGTTTTCAAAAGACGATTTCTTACTATTGGAACAAAGTATGAAATGTATAAAAAATTGGTAAAGTCCAATTTGCCTTAGGCATAACTTCTAATTGTTTTATTGTAGAGCTTTCAAGTTCATACAGGAGATGCATGTGATGATACGCTCTTGAATGTTGCGCGATCGCTTTATATTAATTTTATAGATAGCCTATTAAGTTGTAATCTTATTCAAATTAATAATGCCTTTAATGCACTTGCTAAGCTCTTAGATCTTGTTTTTGTGGATGAGAATTTGATTTTTAGCCTCTCTGAAAGCCTTTTCCCGCTGTGGCAGCCCGACAGTCATCATGTTCCGCTCGTCATTAACTTAATTGATATTAATACTATCCCGATATCTTTTGACTTAAATAACCATTCTTTTAATTTTCGGTCAACTGACTTTGTTGTACTTAATAGTACTTTTTGTGATATATCCTGGGAAAATATTTTGCAGTCCAATGACGTTAGTGTCTGTTTTGAAACTTTTTTGAGGACGTTGGCTGAGGTTTTTTATGATAAGGTGCCTCGCCGGGCCCCAAAATTTATAAATTACCCTGGTACAACACTACTCTTAAAAGGCTGAAAAACAGACGTAATAAATATTGTAAATTGTATAAAGCCGATTCTGCGAATACTGCTCTTCGGGATCAGTATAGTGTGAGGGAGTTCAATGCTCTTGATAACTCTTTATATAATCAGTATATGAGGAAGTTGGAAGTGGAGTTGAAGGATGATCCCAAAGCATTTTGGAATTTTATTCGGTCCAAGCGTGGTTCTACCAACATACCTATTTGCATGAATTACAATGACAATTGCTCACAGTCTCTAAATGACACTGTAGAACTTTTTGCAGAATTTTTCAAATCTAATTTCGAAGATGAAGTTACTTTTCAAACTAGTCCTCACTCGAGCTCATACCTATTTGAACGCATTGATTTTGGTTCACTTTCACTATCTGTGGATGATGTTAGTAAAGCTATGCGCTCGTTAAAGCCTTCGCTAAAATGTGACCCTGATGGACTTTGTGCATTTGTTCTGAAGCACTGTAGCTCATCTTTATGCATTCCTCTATGCTACATATTTAATTTATCTCTTTCTTCGGGCTTATTTATTGATAGGTGGAAAACAGCGTCAATCACGCCGATCTTTAAGTCTGGAAATAAAAATGATGTCTCAAATTACAGACCCATTGCTAAGCTCTCAGTTTGCTCTAAGCTTTTTGAAATAATTATTCAGGAAAAACTTTTCTTTGTTGTTAAGAGCATTATAGAGCCGCGCCAGCATGGGTTTGTTTCAAGTCGCTCTACAGTCAATAACCTGACATCTTTTTCGGATTTCTGCTTATCAGCCTTCAAAGTCGGTTCCCAGGTGGACACCATATATACTGACTTCTCTAAGGCATTCGACAAAGTGTCCCATCAGATTTTGCTGATGAAACTAGAGTTATATGGTTTTCACTCGGTGTTCCTATGTTGGTTGAAGTCCTATCTGTCTAATAGATCCCTTTGTGTTGAAATTTAAAACTGTAAGTCGCACACCTTTGTGGCAAATTCATTGGCGCTTGCTTTCAGTCTTCCAACTTTCTTCTTTATGCTGATAACTTGAAGATCTTTCGCAGGATTGACAGTCCATCAGATGTTTTACTTTTGCAATGTGACTTGGTTAACCTTGTTGACTGGTGTAATACTAATAAGCTCTTTCTAAACGTTAAAAAATGTTTTCACATGTCTTTCTCGAAGACCAGCAATAATCTTGTTTCACATTACTATTTAGCAGGCAGTCTCTTGAGCACAGTCAACGAATTTGTGGATCTAGGTGTCGTCTTTGACACTCATTTTTCTTTTGTTATGATTAATCTGATCTGCTATGTCCTCCCGAAGGCTTATAGAAATCTTGCATTCTTACGCCGATATGCTAAGGACTTTAATGACCCCTATACTAGGAAGGCTTTATATATATCGTTGGTTCGCTCAAAGCTTGAGTATGCGTCCATTGTGTGGAACCCAATCTACAGCTGTCATGCGGCTAGAATTGAAAGGGTTCAAAGGAAATTTATTCGGTTTGGGCTTGGCTCACTCAATTTTGATAATCCGTTGCCCTCTTATGAGTCTCGGTGTACATTAATTAATCTACAATCCCTTCAGTCCAGGAGAACTTTGCACCTGCTTATGTTCGTGTATGATCTCGTTGTTGGTTCGGTAAATTGCCCAGACCTTCTCGAGAAAATCACGTTCAATGTTCCTATTAGGTCCCTTCGTTTTTCCCCTCCTTTTTATCTGAGTTCTATCAGGGTAAACTACGCCCTCTTCGATCCAATATTCCGCTCTCTAGCGGAATTCAATAAACTTTCGAGTAGGCTAAATATCGATTTCTCTCTATCCAGGGACGTTTTTAAGTCTCAATTACTTATGTACCTAGATATTTATTAAAACTCTAATATTATATGCATATATGTGTTATTTTTTTATTAATTATATTTAAAATTTAGCCTTATAAATTTCTGTATCTAGTCTGTAAGATTTATAATCATAAACTGAATAAACCTGAATTGAATTGAATTGAATTGATTGCTGTCAAAATTTTAAAATTAAAGATTTTGTCACTTATGCCTTTTTACAGTTGTTGCATGTGTTCGAAGGCACGAGGAAATATGAACGTGCAAAAAATACTACAGTACGTATAGCAACAACAGCAGCAGCATTGTACAATGGTGCGACTTTATGACTGCTTCAATGAATAAAGACGCCGCAAGCGCCATTTTACCAAGTATTACAAGCAGCTCCTCCTCGGCACAGCAATTGACCATATGGTGCACATTCATCCAACTACACCAAAATGGACTTAAAATCTTCTCACGCATGTGATATCATGAAGATAATTGCCTGCACCAAAGTGCATATACCACTTAAGGTAAGTGGAATAAAAATTAAGTTAAGAATTTCGAATGGGGTGTTTGTATGTTGACCACATACTTACCTACTTATCATCATAGTGGAAGTAGAAGTAGAGTTCATCTGGAGTAGTAGGTAAGCTGGTGTAGTCAGTAGGCCAGTCGGTCCTTGAACAGTCATCGAATCAGGTGAGCAAGCTCACCAACACGAACGAGGAAGATTCATCTAACAAAAGTTAATGCCGAACTCCCATTCTATTGACGGGTATAATACGGCTGATACATTAGCGCAAATTCCGAATTAACTGCGCTTTTGGGAGTTAACTTGAGCATAATCTTCATCATAAACTCCCAAAAATTAAGAAGATTTGAGCAGTTTTAAAAAATTTGCACTGGCAACACTCTGTACATAAATAGACAGCAACACCAAGAAACACTAGGAAATTAAGGGTAGCTGACAGATAGGCGTCGCGTTGGTTTCTAAGATCCGACTTTCGACAACTAGATGTCACTGAGGTAGGTAAGAATATAGTGCAATAACAACCAAAGTAGTAATTCTCAATGCTGTTAATCTTCCTTTTTGTGTGTATCAAGGTAAAATTTGGATCTGATTAAAGAAGATTTATTGGAGATAATCTCCGTGTGTGTATCCATAGCATAAGCCAGCCTGTCGTGTGAGCGATTTGAGTTGACCACTTCGAATTTTATAAGTCAACAACGCTCTACCCCCTTCAAAAATCAAAGGATCGCCCGGATGACTCTTAAAAACCATATTTCATATTAAAAAGGTTGCCCTATTTACACGTTGATGACCTAAGAGAGGACGACCTGCCTATTTGATTGTGCGTGCTCTATGTAGTTCCTACAGGAGAATAGTTTCCAAAAAATCCCAACAAGGTTTCTCCATGCATTATGTACTAAAAATCGAAAAGAACAAGGTGTTCCTTTGATGGTTAGCTACACGGTTGAAAATTTGAGAATAAATTTTAAACTTTTTGGACTACATACATATGGGACGAAACCAAATTTGGTTTCAAATTCAATCTAGACCAATACCCCGTTTCTGTAACCCAATTCGATCAATGGTCCCGACTGAAATAGTCGATTTGACGTCATATGACGTCACACTCATTTTTTTTGTTTCTGTGTCCATTTGTTTTCTCACTTGCTTTTTATGCAGTGACAAAAATTTATTTTTTCAATTTTCAGTCGACCGAGTGTGACGACATTAAAATCGAGAACTTTGTCGATTTCATACAGAAATGGAGTACAGTTTTCTAGAAAATTGGCTAAATGAATCGGGTTTCAATTTTAAACCAGAAATGTTTTCACAACTTTTTAAAGAAGAAATCCATTTTTTTGTTCGTTGGCTGGGATTGGAAGCAAGACGCCCGTCTATTCTACCACAGAGCTACATCGCACCCATGAATGTTGTAGGCAAAATTCAATCTTGAATAAGCTTTCAATAATAAATTAAATTGTAGACCGAAAAGGTTTTAATTTTAAGCCGAAAAGTTTAAATTTTCAAACCGAAAAGTTTTGAGAATAAAATAGAATTAAAATTATAAAAAAGGTGGCATTTGGTGGCGAAAGCGCTTAAGAGTCACAGCCGACTGCTGTACCACTAAGCTATGTCGCACACAAATTTATTGTAAACAGAATTCAATGACTTTCAAACAAACGAAAAAAAAAGTTTTAGACAGGAAGTGGAGATTTGTTCTAAAAAATGCACTTAAAACTTGGTGCATGAAAAAATTTCCGCCCAAGCTAGGTGTCCGGATAATCTAGGTGTACGTTAGGAGAAGTTTTTCTGTACTTAGTAAAGTATGTTCTTTAAGTTGCCCGAGAAGGCGCTTTTTGGGAGTTCCCTTCTTGGATAGCCTATGCCAGGCCGCGGAGCTGGACATAAAAGACTTGTCTGCCTTCATCCAGTCACCTAAATGGTTCGAGGAGGAGTAACGGTGTAGATTTAGGAATTTCAGTCCGGGACTATGATATCTGGGGAATCCCGACATCACAAGGATTTTCTATATGGCCGAGTCCAGGTACTAACTTCTCTAAGTGTGCCTCTGCGGCTGCCACTTGAACCTTACCTAACCTATTCTTCCACCAAGAAACGCCCAAAAGACTAAATGGAAATGGAATCGAAAGCCACATTTTTTCCTCGCCATATTAATGTCTGCGTTTTATTTGCCTAAACTTTTAAAAACATGTTTCAGCCATTCTGTGTGTGGCAATTTTATCATTGCTGGCGGTCTTAGCACGTCTGAAACGAAATTTCCTTTAGCTCATTAACACTTAAGTTTCAAAAAACAAACAAAATCTTAAAGTTGGATCTCTGAGTTGTCCAAAATCAAGACGTAGAACACACGCATCGGTTCCCACGATAATCCACGCAGATTTTGCAAGTTGCGATAAAAAAGGACAAAGGCTGGCGTAAATAATTTCAAACGCAAGGCAATACCTCAACGGGTTTTAAGAATATTCTGCACTCTACATTTTTACAACAAAAAAAAACAGCATAATCAATACAATACAATGCAATCTGTTATAGCATTGTTTCAATAGTCGGGCGGAGTAGATACGCATAACAGCCCGACTTAAATAACAGCGCTTAACGCGCGTCATACTCAAATAAGAGCGCTAGATTCCTCTCATTTTTCTCTTCTTTCATTCCCTCGTTTCCCACTTCGCCTTGAAGTTTTTTGGCAGCTATTTTATGCTGAGCGAGCTTATTTAAGAGGGGCTATAAGGTACGCAAGTTTAAGCTTTCGGCAGAATCAGTCCGCCAATACGTCAGCTGCGTCACGTACGTCAATTTTAGAGCAATTTCTACTTTGACGTATCCGTCTTATCTGGCGTTACGCATACAAACATCCGCAGTCTACTTTGCTGTCAGTTATTTCGACGTACGTGACGTACGTCACGGATTGATTCTGCTGAACGCTTTAAAGATCAACATCCGCGCAGATAATCTACTGGAGCAAGCGACCATTGCAGCTCAGAGCATGTGAGTATCGACATCATCGGAACGAGGATAATCGATAAGCACGCACTGAAGCTACACAACACTCGCATCTCCTATCACGAATGCCCGTAAGAACAACGAAAAGACCTTGCCGCAAGAAGGCGAAAATAACTGAAGTTCAAATAAAAAACCTCTTACAGACTACATAGGTATGGAGCAGAGTGGCCGTACTTGGAACTTTCGTACCAAAACTGGTACTGTAAATATGATTTGGTACGTTGGTACGCTGTTGATTTTGGTACTTTTCCCCTTGAAATCAACTTTTAAAAATTTGTCTAATAAGGAAGGATGGCAAAAACCAACAAAATTATCTGCTTCCATGTAGAGGTGGGCGTCGTGCGTGTTTTTGACCGTGACACGAAACACGCACGCGTGTGTCCATGTGCTCGTGTTTGAAAATGCAATTTCGTGTCGTGCTCGTGCGTGATAGTGTTGAGCCCGAAAACCATGCAAAAAAAAAAAAACACGCACGAAAAAACACCATCAACTTTTTGTACTAAACTGGCGCACTTTTATTTTTTGTCAATTATATTTTTTTATAAGTATCTGAATTCCACTTCATCCAAAACTTCAGTTTAACACTTGATTAAATACAAAGATACACATTTTTTTAATTTTACCATTATAATAGTTATGCCTAGTGTTTTTTATTCATGTATGTATGCACTGAACCAAAAACGTACATGTTTTTTACGAACAAAGTTTCATAGAAGTTCGCGCTGGTTTTTCTTAAAATATAAGAAAAAATTCATAGAATCTAAGAAAGTTTTCTTACAATTTATGAATGAATACATGCTTTCTGTGGATTTGTTTACATATTTTACGAAAAAGTGCTTATATTCTAGGAAATGTTCGTAAATTTCTACGAAAAAGTTCTTTGGAGAGGTTTTAACGAACAATTCTTAAAATCTATGTACTTTTTCATTGGATACATGAACTTTTTTGGTTCAGTGTGTACATAAATACTTAAAAAATATGTGTAAAAATATATCGTGGAGTGGACGATCACTCTGTTTCAAAACACTTTTCAAAAACGCCCTAGATAGGTTGTTTTTGAATCAAGTTCTATGATAGAGCTTTGCTGGAAAAAAGAATTAAAGAGAGTGTTATTTAAACAAATTTTGATATAGGGAGTTTTTGAAAAATATTTTGAAATAGGGCGACCTGCCACAAAGTCGTCGATACATACTTAAGATGTATAAGTACATACCATGTACAAAGTACATTTACAAATGTATACAAAAATAAAATAAAAGCCATAAAATACCGTTTTATTTTTTTTTCGAGCGTGTTTAGTGCGTGTCGTGTTTTAGTAATTTTTCCCCGCGCGTGTTAGTGCATATTTTCGAAAATATGTTTCGTGAAGGTGTCGTGTCGTGTTGCAAAAATCATGCACGCGCCCAGCTCTACTTTGGAGTACAAATTCAGCTCCAACTTTTTGTAGCGATAAATTGTATTTGTGTTCACAGAAAAAATATACACATTCTGACAAAAAATTTTAAAATTTTTGTATGTCAGCTCGAATTGTTCAAAGGCTCGAAATTTGTGAGCGAGCATTTGAGCAGTTGAGTAACGAACGAGTTTCGAGCGAGTATCGAGCTACTTTAAAGCCTCTTGGTTCCCTATTGAAAACGAATAAATAAAATGAATTTTTAGGTACTTTCAAAGGCATTTTGGTACGCTTTTTGGTACGAAAAAAAAAAATGTTCGTGGCAACACTGGTATGGAGTGCTGCAATCCCAGTGCAGTGCGACCAGATGTGTCGCCCTTGCGGGTGGTGCAGCAGATGTGATTTACCGTGGTCGTGCGTGATGCCAGTGCAACTGGCCGAAATCAAAGGTTACCACTCTTTTAATTATGGGTTATTACGAGGGGCAGGATATGCGCTTAAATCGCTCGCCATCATGCTGGTGTGGATATAAAAATGCGTATGCGGCAATATGCGTATGTGTCTTTGTTGGTTTTTGTGCGCCTATAAATACTTAATTTTAGTGTTCCCGCAACTTTTGTTTCATTGCCTCTTTAAGCCGTTCGCTTATGATCCAGAGACGTGCGGGTGCAAAGCCGGTAATTGTTGGGGCACGCACCCTGCAAATGATAGTGCATTTTCTTTTATGCCATCGAGTTTTGTTTTTGCACTTGTTGCAATTGATGTTTGCTTTAGTTGAATACAAGAGGGCAATGTTTGGTTTGTGGCACTGCGTTGAGCTGGCGTCGCACGTCGAGTTGGACGATTATGCGCATTTGTAATCGAGTGTGATCCATCATCGATCATTTAGGCTACGTGACGGCTTGTCGTCACAGACTGTGCTGCGGTTCGGTTTGACTCTCATTGATGAAGTTATTTTTCACGCAATTACGGCAATTATGTCATAGATATTTTTGGCAAAAAGTATTTTGACGAACTTTGAGGAAGGATGGCAAAAACCAACAAAATTATCTGCTTCCATGTAGAGGTGGGCGTCGTGCGTGTTTTTGACCGTGACACGAAAAACGCACGCGTGTGCCCATGTGCTCGTGATTGAAAATGCGATTTCGTGTCGTGCTCGTGCGTGATCGTGTTAAGACCGAAAACAAAAAAAAAAAAACACGCACGAAAAAACACGTTCAACTTTTTCACCTTTTGCTGGCACTTTTATTTTTTGTAAATTATATTTTTTTATAAATATCTTAATTCCACTTCACTCCATCCAAAACTTCAGTTTGACTCTTGATTAAATACAAAGATACACATTTTTTTATTTTACCATTATAATAGTTTTGCGTAGTGTTTTTTATTCATGTATGTATGTACTTGCATAAATGCTTAAAAAATATATATATAATGCGTCGCATTTGGCGAAGTTATTTCGAGAATGTTTGTCCGCAGAATGAATTTGTTTGCCAAATTAGACGAATTTAATTTAATTTGACCTGCATTTGAATGAACGGTCTCGAAAAAACTTGGCCAAAGTGACGCATTTGCTGCAAATGTAGCTTTAGATAGAGCGTTGCCTTCAAAGCGAAGTTAGCCTTCAAAACTTAGTTACGAGCTTTCGAAGTTGGACCCTTCGAAGATTTGGTTTTTAATTGTTTTGTTTATAAAATTGAAAAAGGTTAAATGTGACCGTGGCCTTGCTCCTCTTACTTGTTTGGTGTACTTTTTTTTATTTGAAAGTGTATTTTTTTTAACAAAAGAATTAGAAAACCAAATTTTTGAAGGGTCCAACTTCGAAAGCCCGTAACTAAGTTTTGGAGGCTTAATTCGAAAAACGGGGAACGCCATCTTTTTTAGTTATATCCTAATCTCTTCAAAAAAGTTGATTTGGTCCAATACCCAGTCGGCTGCTGTACATGGTAATAAATATTATTAATGCTATGTATAGCTAAATTTCCTCTTTCGGAATTTGATACTGAGGTCAAAGCGTGTCCTTTGTAACATTGCTCGACAATCTTCCATGAAAGCTATTCAGGGTACCCTTTGGTAGAAGAAAATATGTTCCTACAAAAAGAAAAAATACATAAAAAAATTCAAAACCCTTTGGAACCGGTTCCGGCTTTTGAGACGGTTTCGGTTTCGTTCTTTTTCAGATCAAAATAATGGATACGGTTTCGGTTTTGAAAAATGAATCGGTTTTAATCGGTTACGGTTACGGTTTCGGTTTCAGTCCTTGTATTTATTTTAGTATTTATCAATACATAATTAAGTAAATATTTTCCAAGCTCAAAATTATTGCTCGATTTTATTGTTTGAGCCTTCTTTCTAGAAAAATTCTCTCCGTGTTCCATTCGAGTACAAGTTGAGAACTTTCCCTTTTTTGTTGAGAACGCTATCATTCTCAAGTGATTTTCGTGTTGAGAAACAACGCTTTAGGTTGGGGAAACCCCTTAGTTCTCAACTTGAGATCTAACGTAACTCAAGCCTAGGCTCCCTTATGTACAGTCACTTCGCAGAGTAGAAAACTCAGGACAATGCCATGGATCTCTGCGCAGTGGAACCACCCGGGGTTTTACCTCGGCCAAGCACTGTCACTTTCAATGTAACTCTGTTTAGTTTGTTTTGTCCCATTCCGAAACTATCATCCTTCCCCCTGGAAGCAGGGCTGCAAGATATTCTATTGTTACGGGCGGGCGTTGAACCCCAGACCAAGATAATGGATATGCAGTGTCTGCTGAAGCACAGCCTTGGTCTTAGCCTACCAACACCTGGGCGAACACATCCGTCTCTCACACCAATGTTTAACACGACATCGACCCCACCGGCGCACTTCCAAATCTTACAGCACAACTGTTACGGATTAACTGGAAAGATCGCAGAAATAACTAATCTGATATTACATAAAACTTGCCGCAGTCCAAGAAACCAAGCTCAGTTCTAGGTCGGACCTCATTACCTATGGCGGATATAACATCCATCGGAAAGACCGTCACAGAGTAACAGGAGGTCTAGGAGGTGGTCTAGCGTTCATAACACACAACTCTGTACAGTATGATCTATTGGGTCTGGTACGATATGTCGAAAAAAAAGAAGTCGAAACTAAAAATGTCGAAAAAAAATTTGCCGAAAACACAAAAGGTCGAAAAAAAAAATGTCGAATGAAAAAATGTCGAAAAAGAAATATATAAGATGTAGAAACAATGTAATGAATGATGCGTAAAATTCGCGCGAATTTAACACATCATTCATTACATTGTTTCTACATCTTATATATTAATGTTGAGTATTATTTTTCTAGTGTTTTGCAATAGCTCTTGCAAGCAAATATAAAACACAGAGCCAAAAATGCCTAATAAAATTAATAAGATTGTCTTTATGGACGGTTTTCAGGCTCAGGGGTAGTCAAGACGGCGGAAACGAAAAAAAACCATACGCAAATCTATTTGGTTTAATGAGGAAATTCTTATTGATATTATCAAGTGCAATTTCTTCTTTTTTCTTTGCGATTTCTTTTTATATGTGATATGTGGTTAGTTCGATTCGCGGTGGAGGCAATATGGCAAGTGTGGAAGGCAATGTAAGGAAGAGTGCGGTGAGATGGCTTGAAGGAAATATAAAAAGGCAACATAAGAAGGTAAAGGCAATACAAGAGAAATCTAAAACTGAATCGTAACTGATAATCTGAAGTTCTCGAAGACAATATAAGAACTCTGAAATATAATTTTTATTTTCTTCTCAATAATATGTGATTTCATTTTGAAAACATTAATAAGTCGAATCTTCTTGTTAGGAACCCTAAGAAATCAGTTCGTTTTCTGCAAGATTTCCCTTTGAAAACATTAATAAGTCAAATCTTATTAACACATACAATTATGCGGAAATATGTTTTCCCTTTGAAAACATTAATAAGTCAAATCTTCTTGTTAGGAACCCTAAGATCGTCTTATTAACACATACAATTACGCGGAAATATGTTTTCCCTTTGAAAACATTAATAAGTCAAATCTTCTTGTTAGGAACCCTAAGATCGTCTTATTAACACATACAATTATGCGGAAATCTGTTAATAAGTCAAATCTTCTTGTTAGGAACCCTAAGATCGTCTTATTAACACATACAATTACGCGGAAATATGTTTTCCCTTTGAAAACATTAATAAGTCGAATCTTCTTGTTAGGAACCCTAAGAAATCAGTACGTTTTTTGCAAGATTTCTCTTTGTAAAGATTAATAAGATTTTCTCTTCAAAAATAAAAAGAACTTCTTCTTGAAGAAAATCTATAGAGATATCATATGACTTTTGTTCTATTTTATTAGGCAGTGTTGGCTCTGTGAACCTGACGGTAAAGTTACAAGCACAAACTCTTAAGCTCTTCTCAATATAATTAACAACAACCTCTCAGAAACGAATCTCCGGTTTAAAGATGTCAGAAAAATTTTAATTTTTGGCGACTTTTATAGTCACGTAAATATTTGATGTATCGATACATCGATGTTTCTATAAAATATGTGAAGTTTTGAACGTTTAAACGTTATTTCGGTTTCTCACTTGTTCAAAAACAAAAGTAAATTGGACCAACATCTCTTCCTTGTTCAAAAATATGCACGTAAGTAATTAGAAAAATATACGCATCTTAGAAAACTTCTAACCAAGTCGAAGCATCGATGTACATATATAGCGAAACAAATGTACATAGACTTCGCATCAAAGACACATCGATTTATTTTTGCCATTGGTGACTCCAGCATAGTTTAGCTCAATAAGATAACGGTAACTCTCTCGAAATGATCATTACCAAATGATTAGTGTTATGCTTTTAATAAGTACAAATCATAAGTCATTCTCAATCTTAATTTTTACATGTGCAGTTTGTAGCCCGAAAATGTCTGAGAATATTTCTGTTGTTACCTCTAACAAGGGGAAAATTTGAATAGGCTTTGTATTGGAAAATGGTTGAAAAGTTCTTGGTAAGAGGTAAGGAAGTGATAAATAATTGTATACTGTCATAAAACACGTTGTTAAACTCAAATTTCCGAAGTTTTACCTTAATCATCCAAATTTCGACCTTTTTCGGTCATTTGCATTTTTTCGACATTTTTTTTTCGGTCAAAAATCTCTTCGGTATTTTAAAATTTTTTTAAATTCGGTCTTGGAAATTCGACATTTTTTTTTCGACATATCGTACGGGACCCGATCTATTTGATACCGACATCGAAGGAACGGATGATATCTTAGTAAGCCAAGGTATAACCATCCGTACAGGAGATGTCGACCTGCAAATCATTAACATACCCCCTGTCTCAAGTTGCCCCACCGGTTATCACCCCGACATTAGCTTGCTACTACGAGGAGATAGCCGCGTGATCCTGGGCGACTTCAATACCACTACGACATGTGGCATTCAAACCTGCCAGCAGACAATAGAGGGCATGCACTTGCGGAGCAGATAGATGATACAGCTTTCTGTACACTGAACGGAGACGCACCAACAAGAGTATCGGGCAATTGCTATAGTTCGCCGGATATTACTATCGTAAGCGCGGGACTACGGAACAACACAAATTGGCGATCCATACTCACGTTGGCGTCTGACCATCTCCCAATAGTCATTACCATCGAACCACCGACGGACTTTACACCTGAGCATGGTACATACATAAACTTTACCAAGGCGGACTGAGACAGTTTTGAGTCATATACGGACGAATCCTTGGCTGTTCTACCCAATCCTACGGACGTACGCAAAGGCGAATGAGACTTCCGGAAGGTCATTGGCTTGGCCTCTAAACCAGCGATGCTCAAACGCACACTACCAAACTGTGCGATTGTGTTGAAGTATGAGAGAGCTTCTTAATACACCAAAAAAGATTCCAAATACCCAATCAACAAAAATTTTGTATAAAAATAAATTAAAATTAAAAGGGTATTAATAAAGTAGTAAGGCAACAAAATGCATTTTTTGAAAACACATTTATAAGTAAAAAAATTATGAAAACAAGTAGAGAACAACTAGAAAAAAAATTACAAAAAACAGGCAATTTTAATAACGGCTTAAGATTAGTATCTTATAGTAAAATTCAACTAGCTACAAAACTGCGTGTTCGAGAAAAGTCTAAAAACTCCATGCCAGAAGTTTCAAGTTTTGACGAAAACTTGGCGAATTTTCCTAAACTTTGCACAAGCTTTTTAACTTTAATTTATTTCTGTTGCAGATTTGGCAATTTTTGAAATTAAAATTATTAAAAACACGTAAAAAAATAAATATTTTACGAATAAAACTACTTTCATGCGTAGCAGTCAACAGTCGTTGATTAAGTGATTCGCAAACGCACTTTTTTCCGCAATGTATAGAGAGCGCTTGACTTGTACGTGTGAGTAAAATCTATGAGAGAGCAATAAAGTCGGTCGCCCGCGGGCTAGGTAATGATCGTCACTGCTCTAAACGCTTCATTCCTGCGGTCGAATATCCCAAATAAGACCAAATTTCCCCGCGGAGGCAGCGGCCATGGCTAGAGAAAGAGATGAAGTGCGAAGTCTCAATCCCACAGACCCCGCTTAAGGGATCTTACTTACTTACTTAAAATAGCCTTTAACCGCCCAGGCGATTTTGGCCGTCTAACATGTTTCGCCAGTCGGCTCTTTGTTGAGCCAACTGTCGCCAATTGCAGACACCGCGTGTTCTCAGATCTGCCTCCACTTGGTACTGCCATCAGAGAGGTGGCCTCCCTCTTCCTCTACTTCCACCGGCCGGTGCCGATAAGGATACCTTCTGGGCCGGAGCGTCATCGTTCATTCGCACCACGTGTCCTAGCCAGCGAAGCCGCTGGGTTTTAATTCGCTGAACTATGGCGACGTCTGCGTAAAGCTCATACAGCTCATCATTATATCTTCTTCGGTACTCGCCGTCGCCAACTTTTAGGGGTCCATAAATCTTTCGAGAATTTTTCGCTCGAATACTCCCAAAGCCGCCTCATCAGAAGCTGTCAGTGTCCATGCTTCTGCACCATATAGCAGGACGGGTACGATGAGTGACTTATAGAGTGTTGTTCTTGTTCGTCGAGAGAGGACT
The DNA here is from genome assembly GCA_964058755.1 of Campiglossa producta. Classification (NCBI taxonomy): domain Eukaryota; kingdom Metazoa; phylum Arthropoda; class Insecta; order Diptera; family Tephritidae; genus Campiglossa; species Campiglossa producta. The sequence continues at coordinate 144,880,026 of CAXKVI010000001.1, forward strand.
TTACTTCTTAATTGCCTACTCAGCCCATAGTACCATTTGTTTGCAAGAGTTATCCTTCGATGGATTTCCAGGCTTACATTGTTGTTGGTATTAATGCTGCTTCCCAGGTATACAAAGTCACTTACTATCTCGAAATTATTGCTGCCAACAGTGGCGTGGTGGCCAAGACGCGAATGTACTGACCCTTTGCATGATGCCAGCAGGTACTTCGTTTTACCTTCACCACCAAACCCATTTTTTCCGCATCTTTTTCTAATTTGGAGTACACAGAAGTTACGCCAATGATGTCGATGTCGTCGGCATACGCCAACAGTTGTACGCTCTTGTAATATATTGTTCCAACGCGATTAAGTTCTGCAGCTTGAATTATTTTCTCCAACATCAAAATAAAGGAATCGCACGATAGGGGATCGCCCTGCCTGAAACCTCGCTTAGTTTCGAACGGCTCGGAGAGGTCCTTCCCAATTCTGACCGAGCTGGTGGTGTTGCTCAGCGTCATTTTGCGCAGCCGCATAAGTTTTGCTGGGAAACCAAAATCAGACATAGCGGCATATATGTAGGCACCTTATTTTCGTGGCTGTCGAAGGCGGCTTTAAAATCAACAAAGAGATGGTGTGTGTCGATCCTTTTCTCACGGGGTTTTTCCAAGATTTGGCGTATTGTAAAAATCTGGTCGATGGTAGATTTACCAGGTCTGAAGCCACACTGATAAGGTCCAATCAGTCGGTTTACGTCAGGCTTCAGTGTTTCGCACAATACGCTTGATAGGACCTTATATGCTATACTCAAAAGGCTGATTCCACTATAGTTGGCGCAGTTTGCGGGATCACCCTTCTTATGGATTGGGCAGAGAACACTTAGATTCAAATCTTCAGGCATGCATTCATCCGACCATATTCTGCACAAGAGCTGGTGCATGCACCTTACTAGCTCCTCGCCGCCGCATTTGAATAGCTCAGCGGGCAGGCCATCAGCACCCGCCGCTTTATTGTTGTTTAGCCGTGATATAGCTATTCGCACCTCGTTATAGTCGGGTTGTGGAACTTCGATTCCATCGTCTTCGATTGTGGGGTCGGGTACGTCCTCTTCTCTGGATTGTTGCTCTGTTCCTCCGTTTAGAAGGACAGAGAAGTGATCCCTCCATAACCTTAGTACTCTCTGAACATCTGCCATCAGGCCGTTGTCATTTTTACAGGAGTTTGCCCCAGGTTTAAAACCTTCCGTCATTCGTCGAGTTTTTTGATAAAATTTTGGGACGTTGCTTCTGCTGGCTAGCATTCCAAGCTCTTCGGACGATACCTATAAGGCAACGTTAAAAGCGAATGCAACGTGGAGCGTGTGTGAACACTACCGCGAGATGAAGAGGGAAGCGAGACGGCTTTTCCGGGCGAAGAAAAGGGAAGCGGAAAAGCCGTCTCGCTTCCCTCTTCATCTCACGGTAGTGTTCACACACGCTCCACGTTGCATTCGCTTTTAACGTTGCCTTATAGGTATCGTCCTTTCTTTTGACTGCGTCTTTGCACTCTCTATCATCGTACCAGCTGTTTTTTTGCACTTGCCGGAATCCAATTACTTCTTCAGCTGCGGTACGAAGTGCTTCGGAGATATGTTCCCACTGCTCATCTGCCGTCCTATTTAAGAATGTGGGTATCTACATATTTTTGTTTATTTATATAGGTGTACTCGTCTTGAAAATTCGAGTTTATTCTTGCAAAAATATTTTGTAATTTGCAAATGAATATAAAGTTATTGCTAAATTAAATTCTGTCTTTTGCAGTATCTACATAGTTTTTCCACAAATCCTAAAAAAAAATGTAGGTATCTACAAAACTTTTGCCAGCATTGGGAGTTATTTCATATTTGTTGGGACTTATTTCATTTCTCTTAAAACTACAATTTATTATTTTTTACCATTGGGATTTATTTCATTTTCATTGGGACTTATTTCATTTCTCTCAAAATTTCCATTTAACAAGCTTTCACGTTTTTGCAACTGTTTCTATAACTTTTATAAGGTAAGATTTTAGGAAAACAACCAACAGTCTTATTACATCGAAAGTTTTTGCGGCATCTCCGAAGACTGTAACTGATATTGTTGTGTCAATATGTTCCAAAAATAACTCTGGACAACAACAATAAAAAGATTTTGATCGATGACACATTTTCAATTGTATGGTTGAGTTATCGGAATAATCGATATCTTAAATTTAAATTTAAAGTTTCATTGAACTCCCATCAGCGGTTTTCGAGTGATACGTCCACAAACATACATACATACATATTATATGTAGAGATTATGAAAAGGTAAGATATAACCCGAAGGAAGGAAAAAAAAGAGTTGGAGTATGGAAAAAGGCGAGAGTGGTTCCACTATTAAAACGCAGAAAGCCGGCAAACATAGGCGATTCATATCGCTCTGTATCACTTTTGTCGCAGGTAATTAAGACGTTAGAGTCCATTTTGCTCCCGTATTATACTGCAAATCTGCACCTGGTTAGTCATCAACATGGCTTCCGTAAGCTACATAGCACCACCACCGCACTCGTAAATCAAAACCAACCAAATCACAGGACTGTGTTAGTGGCACTACACTTGTCAAACCCTGATGAGTTAAAGAAATGGACGGCAGGCGTCGGTCAACTTTAGTGTGGCGTTTCTAAAAAAACCTAGACGTATTAGACAGGGGGTGCCACAGGGTGGTGTCCTATCCCCGACACTGTTTAACTTCTATCTATCGAAGATGCCCCCACCACCAGAGGGCGTCACCGTTGTTGTTGTTGTTGTTAACAATGCCTTGCCCTGTCTAGAGTGTATGATCATTCCGAAGATCTTCATCAAGCTCTTCTAAGGGGAGTCCAAGGAAACGTGCAGTTTCAACAGGGTTTGTCCAGAGGGACAGAGGGGTTAGAAGAGTAGGTTCAGATGAACAATTGAAGAGATGTAGAGTATCATGGGGGGTCCTACCACATGCAGGGCATGTATTTAAGATTGTATCATTTGGATAAGTAGGAGTTTAACCTTACACTATATCCAGACCTAAGCTGTGCCAAGGTCACTCTTGTCTGCCTTGGTAAGGTGCGTTCTTCTTCAGCAATATCCGGTGGAGGACTGTTCAGAACGGGATTCACAGGTAGAGATCCGACATAAGTGTCTACCGACTCGGTGTGGATGTCGGTTAGAGCCCGCTTATGATTCTGCAGATCAAACGGCAAGGTAATATGATGCCGGATCTCATCATAATGCTTACGGAGATGTCTCCTTATGTCTCTCGGGTGCGGATCTATGTCCAAAAGATGACGGTTTGGATGTGCTGGCTTGTGGCAGTTCAGAAGGAATTGCCTGCTCAGCTTTTCCGCATACTCTTTTACATTGAGCAGTTTTGCCTCCTGATGTAGGTGAGACTCGGAAGACATGAGGAGACATCCCGTAGCAGTTCTGATGGCAGTATTTTGGCAGACTTGTAACTTCGTCCAGTTGGTGTTATGTACATTAGGGGGCGTCACCGTCGTTTCATATGCCGACGACTGTGCAATAATGGCGACGGGGAAGGGCCCCTATACTGATGAACTCTGTGCGAAAATTAACAGTTACCCCTGCGACCTTTCCAGGTTTTTCACTGAGCGAGATCTGACGATATCACCGACCAAATCCACGGCGACACTTTTCACGACATGGACGCACCAGGTGAGAAACGAATTAGACATTTACGTTGATGGCACTAAGCTACCAACTGTCATCCACCCAAAGTTCTGGGTTTGACACTGGATAGTACTTTCTTATTTGCTGGTCATGTGTCTGCAATGGTCTCAAAGGTACGAGGTAACAGACAAAGAAACGTTGCTGACTACATATAAGGCCATTGGCCGACCAGTCTTTGACTATGCCGCACGAAGTTACAAGTCTGCCAAAATACCGCTATCAGAACTGCTACGGGATGTCTCCTCATGTCTCCTCATGTCTCCCGAGTCTCACAAACTGCTCAATGTAAGAGAGCACGGGGATGCTCAGCAGGCAATTCCTTCTGAACTGCCACAAGCCGGGACATCCAAACCGACATCTTTTGGATACAGATCCGACCCCGAGAGACATAATATAAGGAGTCATTATGACGAGATCCGGTATCATATTACCTTGCTGTTTGATCTGCGGAATCATAAGCGGGTTCTAACCGACCCCCATGATACCCTACATCTCTTCAACTGTCCAATTGAACCTACTCTTCTAACCCCTCTGTCCCTCTGGTCCAACCCTGTTGAAACTGCGTGTTTCCTTGGACTCCCGTTAGAAGAGCTTGATGAAGATCTTCGGAATGATCATACACTCTAGGCATGGACATGCATTGTTAAAAACAACAACAACCCTAAATGTTTGTTGATTAGGTATTTTTGTTAAGTTTTTATTTTTGGTGATCAACTGAAACACATTTTTTAATTAAAGAAATTAAACATATTTTTGAATTAACAATAAATTTTTTCCTTTTTTTATAACTTTATTCATTTTTCTATCCTTGGACGATATAAAATTTGTTTGCTAATCATCATCCTCCGGTTGGGTTGCTGAACCACGCGCCGAGGACTCCACTTCGTAGTAGTCAGCAACAAGTTGACAAACATTTTGTGACGCTTCAGATAAGCTACCTTCCTCCATTCCCTCACCAACAAAATGATACACGAAAGCGCGTCTATTGTACAGCTTGTCAAACTTACTAACGAGACGACACCATGCACTTCGTATAATCGTATTGTTGGAAATAGCGCAGACGGCCCTAGCTGTTGGCGCTAGATCACCGCCTGGTACAAATACTGGTGGCATATCATTTACGCCAATTTTAAAGCCGGTCGGTGTCCAATCAACAAAACGAGCAGTACGAGATGATTTAATATGCTGAATTGTGGAATTGATGTCATTTGGTGATACATCCCCTCGGTATAGTAGCACACAAGCCATATACTTCCCCAGCGTAGGGTTACAGCGCACCATTTGGCTACCGGGATGGAAACACGATTGCGTCAATTGTGCAGTGTTGCTGTTCACGAAAGGATATTTGCTGACCGGCACCAGTGGCGCATATGTGAGCAAAGGATAATGAATACGCGGATATGGTACTAAATTTGTTTGGAATTCTTCGAATGAAACATTGTTGGTCCCGTGGAAGCGTTGCGATGCTGTAAACGCCGATACAACCTAGAGCAAAATTAAAGTAGGGTGTGTACTGTATGTATGTATTGAGCTTTCAAAACATTTTGCGAAAAACACACTTGGCCTATGATTCGATTCAAATTCGTATATGTGGGCGCTGGAACTCCTAACTTTGTATCGCAGATCTCGTACAGTGCCTCATTATCCACAATGAAAGAAACATCTATATAATCCATGGAAAAATGTGTTGCTAGTAAGGCATTATATGGTTCCACAATAATTGGTGAAAGCCTATTATACAGCAAAAGTAATTATTTATTGTAAATTATTACCAAGAATCTTAAAACTTCAGCTTACGATGGGGATGGAAATACTAAAAACTCTGCTTTTGTTGTCTTTTTGCCATATGCATCGGCTAGCTTTTCCAGCAAAAGTGTGCCAAATCCTGAGCCGGTTCCACCGCCGATAGCACGGAATATGAGAAAACCTCTTAGATTACGACATTGTTCGGCTACGCGTCGTACAGCATCCATTGTGCGATCAATGAGGTCGTGGCCTAGAAGATTATAACCACGAGCAAAATTGCTGCCTGCATCCTCTTTGCCACTTATCAAAGTATCTGGATGAAAGAGATAACGATAGGCACCTGTGCGAATTTCATCTTGAAGAAGTGAATAAATGGGCATTATTATTTATCCGAAAACGATTCAAAAATATAACTGTGTACAGATTGATATTTTCAACCTAAATCAAGCGAGCAGGACACGGGTCCCGTACGATATGTCGAAAAAAAAAATGTCGAATTTCCAAGACCGAATTTAAAAAAATTTTAAAATGCCGAAGAGATTTTTGACCGAAAAAAAAAATGTCGAAAAAATGCAAATGACCGAAAAAGGTCGAAATTTGGATGCTTAAAGTAAAATTTCGGAAATTTGAGTTTAACAACGTATTTTATGACAGTATACAATTATTTATCACTTCCTTACCTCTTACCAAGAACTTTTCAACCATTTTCCAATACAAAGCCTATTCACATTTTCCCCTTGTTAGAGGTAACAACAGAAATATTCTCAGACATTTTCGGGCTACAAACTGCACATGTAAAAATTAAGATTGAGAATGACTTATGATTTGTACATATTAAAAGCATAACACTAATCATTTGGTAATGATCATTTCGAGAGAGTTACCGTTATCTTATTGAGCTAAACTATGCTGGAGTCACCAATGCCAAAAATAAATCGATGTGTCTTTGATGCGAAGTCTATGTACATTTGTTTCGCTATATATGTATATCGATGCTTCGACTTGGTTAGTTTTCTAATATGTGTATATTTTTCTAATTACGTGCATATTTTTGAACAAGGAAAAGATGTTGGTCCAATTTACTTTTGTTTTTGGACAAGTGAGAAACCGAAATAACGTTTAAACGTTCAAAATTTCACAATTTTTATAGAAACTTCGATGTATCGATACATCAAATATTTACGTGACTATAAAAGTCGCCAAAAATCATTCGCGCGAATTTTACACATCATTCATTACATTGTTTCTACATCTTATATATTTTTTTTCGACATTTTTTCATTCGACATTTTTTTTCGAGACATTTTTTTTTCGACCTTTTGTGTTTTCGGCAAATTTTTTTTCGACATTTTTTTTCGACATTTTTAGTTTCGACTTCTTTTTTTTCGACATATCGTACCAGACCCGCAGGACACTACTAGATTTGTTTAACAAATCAAGCCAGAGAACGATCATGGCTCGGATTGGTTAGGTTAGGTTGAAAGTCCCCGACTACGGTACAGCCTACCTCCGTTGTGATAGCACAGCAGCGACGAAAGCTTTTATTTATCTAACGACTCGTGTCGTAATGACCATCTATGTAGTTATGGATATAGATTAGCTCACTCTGAGCACCTTAGCCGAATAGGGATGATGCCAACTAAAAAGCCCTGCACGTTAGAGACTTGGAATATGTCATAGGAGCCGGCTAAAATCCACATCCACCTCGATTACAGAGTCAACGAAATCGCTCCATGGCAATCGGGATAGTACCACAAGGTGCTACTCACCGGAGCGTAAATGGATCAAGCAAGATGAAGTACTGTTGCAACAAAATTATGCCATGTGGCCATCCTTGCTGCATATAACATTGATAGGGTTGTCCAATACAGTGAAAAATGGGAAAAAGTTCCCTTACTTTCCCACATCTTAAATACAAAATCCCACGTAATTTCCAAAGAACCTAAATCACTTTTGGTAATTGTCTAGTTTAGCTGTCAACTGGTAATAAATTAGCTAAAATTATGGGAGGGGGCTCAAAAGACGGGGTTTGGCCTCAGGCTTTTTTTAATATTCTGCTTCTCTGAAGAGATACTTGCAATCAATGTTGCAAGTTTTCATGTGGTTGTTGTAATTACATTAGACTGCGCCTAAAAACGTCCAAAAAATGCGTACCGTGGCATGTTGCCACGGTTCAGGCAACCCCCCGGACTTGGGATGGCGTAGCCCAGGGTTATTTCTTATAAGCGCGGCCGAAGGCCGCCAGCTCAGAAAGGTGTTCTGCACATAAATACCATGGATTCCGCCCCAATTTTGGTATCGGACCCGGGTCAATTTTCGGTTTTTTGACTATAACTTTTCACTGAAACAAAAAATGTATGTATGTTATGAGTTTGTGGTCATTAATTTGAGAATCTTTGAAACTTTGGTGGACTTTTGACCGTTTGTGAATAATTTTTTCTTAAATTATTCTATGTTTTTATTATTAGTGAACAAGATGGAAAAGTAACAACAATTACAAGCTACCATGATTACGTAGTTTCGGCCTTGCTCAAGGGCACTTATCAAATGGCTTTATGTTTAGAAATTTTTCATCACCTTTTGTTGGTCATCGAACCAAGAACCAAGGGGATTAGGAATTTCTAAGCCCGCAGTGTGTACCTCTTACACCAAGCTGCGTTGAGATTATTGCTAGCTTATATCCATCATGTTCACTTAGTATGTATTCATTTTATTTTGTTTGTTTGTTTTTATACTACCTTATCGACAACTAGAGCGACATCAATCGATCGCCATTTATACTAGCAGTGTCAAGGATTTTAGTGCACCCCGTGATCATTTTACTGACAGCTGCAGCTTATTTTCATAGGGTGGCTTTTTTCGCTGTGTCCTGCGATTAATATGTATGTATGTTATGAGTTTGTGGTCATTAATTTGAGAATCTTTGAAACTTTGGTGGACTTTTGACCGTTTGTGAATAATTTTTTCTTAAATTATTCTATGTTTTTATTATTAGTGAACAAGATGGAAAAGTAACAACAATTACAAGCTACCATGATTACGTAATTTCGGCCTTGCTCAAGGGCACTTATCAAATGGCTTTATGTTTAGAAATTTTTCATCACCTTTTGTTGGTCATCGAACCAAGAACCAAGGGGATTAGGAATTTCTAAGCCCGCAGTGTGTACCTCTTACACCAAGCTGCGTTGAGATTATTGCTAGCTTATATCCATCATGTTCACTTAGTATGTATTCATTTTATTTTGTTTGTTTGTTTTTATACTACCTTATCGACAACTAGAGCGACATCAATCGATCGCCATTTATACTAGCAGTGTCAAGGATTTTAGTGCACCCCGTGATCATTTTACTGACAGCTGCAGCTTATTTTCATAGGGTGGCTTTTTTCGCTGTGTCCTGCGATTAATATGTATGTATGTTATGAGTTTGTGGTCATTAATTTGAGAATCTTTGAAACTTTGGTGGACTTTT
>CAXKVI010000001.1:144889141-145129841 GCA_964058755.1 Campiglossa producta
CGAAGATCTTCATCAAGCTCTTCTAAGGGGAGTCCAAGGAAACGTGCAGTTTCAACAGGGTTTGTCCAGAGGGACAGAGGGGTTAGAAGAGTAGGTTCAGATGAACAATTGAAGAGATGTAGAGTATCATGGGGGGTCCTACCACATGCAGGGCATGTATTTAAGATTGTATCATTTGGATAAGTAGGAGTTTAACCTTACACTATATCCAGACCTAAGCTGTGCCAAGGTCACTCTTGTCTGCCTTGGTAAGGTGCGTTCTTCTTCAGCAATATCCGGTGGAGGACTGTTCAGAACGGGATTCACAGGTAGAGATCCGACATAAGTGTCTACCGACTCGGTGTGGATGTCGGTTAGAGCCCGCTTATGATTCTGCAGATCAAACGGCAAGGTAATATGATGCCGGATCTCATCATAATGCTTACGGAGATGTCTCCTTATGTCTCTCGGGTGCGGATCTATGTCCAAAAGATGACGGTTTGGATGTGCTGGCTTGTGGCAGTTCAGAAGGAATTGCCTGCTCAGCTTTTCCGCATGCTCTTTTACATTGAGCAGTTTTGCCTCCTGATGTAGGTGAGACTCGAAAGACATGAGGAGACATCCCGTAGCAGTTCTGATGGCAGTATTTTGGCAGACTTGTAACTTCGTCCAGTTGGTGTTATGTACATTAGGGGGCGTCACCGTCGTTTCATATGCCGACGACTGTGCAATAATGGCGACGGGGAAGGGCCCTATACTGATGAACTCTGTGCGAAAATCAACAGTTACCCCTGCGACCTTTCCAGGTTTTTCACTGAGCGAGATCTGACGATATCACCGACCAAATCCACGGCGACACTTTTCACGACATGGACGCACCAGGTGAGAAACGAATTAGACATTTACGTTGATGGCACTAAGCTACCAACTGTCATCCACCCAAAGTTCTGGGTTTGACACTGGATAGTACTTTCTTATTTGCTGGTCATGTGTCTGCAATGGTCTCAAAGGTACGAGGTAACAGACAAAGAAACGTTGCTGACTACATATAAGGCCATTGGCCGACCAGTCTTTGACTATGCCGCACGAAGTTACAAGTCTGCCAAAATACCGCTATCAGAACTGCTACGGGATGTCTCCTCATGTCTCCCGAGTCTCACCTCCATCAAGGAGGCAAAACTGCTCAATGTAAGAGAGCACGGGGATGCTCAGCAGGCAATTCCTTCTGAACTGCCACAAGCCGGGACATCCAAACCGACATCTTTTGGATACAGATCCGACCCCGAGAGACATAATATAAGGAGTCATTATGACGAGATCCGGTATCATATTACCTTGCTGTTTGATCTGCGGAATCATAAGCGGGTTCTAACCGACCCCCATGATACCCTACATCTCTTCAACTGTCCAATTGAACCTACTCTCCTAACCCCTCTGTCCCTCTGGTCCAACCCTGTTGAAACTGCGTGTTTCCTTGGACTCCCGTTAGAAGAGCTTGATGAAGATCTTCGGAATGATCATACACTCTAGGCATGGACATGCATTGTTAAAAACAACAACAACCCTAAATGTTTGTTGATTAGGTATTTTTGTTAAGTTTTTATTTTTGGTGATCAACTGAAACAAATTTTTTAATTAAAGAAATTAAACATATTTTTGAATTAACAATAAATTTTTTCCTTTTTTTATAACTTTATTCATTTTTCTATCCTTGGACGATATAAAATTTGTTTGCTAATCATCATCCTCCGGTTGGGTTGCTGAACCACGCGCCGAGGACTCCACTTCGTAGTAGTCAGCAACAAGTTGACAAACATTTTGTGACGCTTCAGATAAGCTACCTTCCTCCATTCCCTCACCAACAAAATGATACACGAAAGCGCGTCTATTGTACAGCTTGTCAAACTTACTAACGAGACGACACCATGCACTTCGTATAATCGTATTGTTGGAAATAGCGCAGACGGCCCTAGCTGTTGGCGCTAGATCACCGCCTGGTACAAATACTGGTGGCATATCATTTACGCCAATTTTAAAGCCGGTCGGTGTCCAATCAACAAAACGAGCAGTACGAGATGATTTAATATGCTGAATTGTGGAATTGATGTCATTTGGTGATACATCCCCTCGGTATAGTAGCACACAAGCCATATACTTCCCCAGCGTAGGGTTACAGCGCACCATTTGGCTACCGGGATGGAAACACGATTGCGTCAATTGTGCAGTGTTGCTGTTCACGAAAGGATATTTGCTGACCGGCACCAGTGGCGCATATGTGAGCAAAGGATAATGAATACGCGGATATGGTACTAAATTTGTTTGGAATTCTTCGAATGAAACATTGTTGGTCCCGTGGAAGCGTTGCGATGCTGTAAACGCCGATACAACCTAGAGCAAAATTAAAGTAGGGTGTGTACTGTATGTATGTATTGAGCTTTCAAAACATTTTGCGAAAAACACACTTGGCCTATGATTCGATTCAAATTCGTATATGTGGGCGCTGGAACTCCTAACTTTGTATCGCAGATCTCGTACAGTGCCTCATTATCCACAATGAAAGAAACATCTATATAATCCATGGAAAAATGTGTTGCTAGTAAGGCATTATATGGTTCCACAATAATTGGTGAAAGCCTATTATACAGCAAAAGTAATTATTTATTGTAAATTATTACCAAGAATCTTAAAACTTCAGCTTACGATGGGGATGGAAATACTAAAAACTCTGCTTTTGTTGTCTTTTTGCCATATGCATCGGCTAGCTTTTCCAGCAAAAGTGTGCCAAATCCTGAGCCGGTTCCACCGCCGATAGCACGGAATATGAGAAAACCTCTTAGATTACGACATTGTTCGGCTACGCGTCGTACAGCATCCATTGTGCGATCAATGAGGTCGTGGCCTAGAAGATTATAACCACGAGCAAAATTGCTGCCTGCATCCTCTTTGCCACTTATCAAAGTATCTGGATGAAAGAGATAACGATAGGCACCTGTGCGAATTTCATCTTGAAGAAGTGAATAAATGGGCATTATTATTTATCCAAAAACGATTCAAAAATATAACTGTGTACAGATTGATATTTTCAACCTAAATCAAGCGAGCAGGACACGGGTCCAGTACGATATGTCGAAAAAAAAAATGTCGAATTTCCAAGACCAAATTTAAAAAAATTTTAAAATGCCGAAGAGATTTTTGACCGAAAAAAAAAATGTCGAAAAAATGCAAATGACCGAAAAATGTCGAAATTTGGATGCTTAAAGTAAAATTTCGGAAATTTGAGTTTAACAACGTATTTTATGACAGTATACAATTATTTATCACTTCCTTACCTCTTACCAAGAACTTTTCAACCATTTTCCAATACAAAGCCTATTCACATTTTCCCCTTGTTAGAGGTAACAACAGAAATATTCTCAGACATTTTCGGGCTACAAACTGCACATGTAAAAATTAAGATTGAGAATGACTTATGATTTGTACATATTAAAAGCATAACACTAATCATTTGGTAATGATTATTTCGAGAAAGTTACCGTTATCTTACTGAGCTAAACTATGCTGGAGTCACCAATGCCAAAAATAAATCGATGTGTCTTTGATGCGAAGTCTATGTACATTTGTTTCGCTATATATGTACATCGATGCTTCGACTTGGTTAGTTTTCTAATATGTGTATATTTTTCTAATTACGTGCATATTTTTGAACAAGGAAAAGATGTTGGTCCAATTTACTTTTGTTTTTGGACAAGTGAGAAACCGAAATAACGTTTAAACGTTCAAAATTTCACAATTTTTATAGAAACTTCGATGTATCGATACATCAAATATTTACGTGACTATAAAAGTCGCCAAAAATCAAAATTTTTCTGACATCTTTAAACCGGAGATTCGTTTCTGAGAGGTTGTTGTTAATTATATTGAGAAGAGCTTAAGAGTTTGTGCTTGTAACTTTACCGTCAGGTTTTATATTTGCTTGCAAGAGCTATTGCAAAACACTAGAAAAATAATACTCAACATTAATATATAAGATGTAGAAACAATGTAATGAATGATATTTAACACATCATTCATTACATTGTTTCTACATCTTATATATTTTTTTTTCGACATTTTTTCATTCGACATTTTTTTTCGAGACATTTTTTTTTTCGACCTTTTGTGTTTTCGGCAAATTTTTTTTCGACATTTTTAGTTTCGACTTCTTTTTTTTCGACATATCGTACCAGACCCGCAGGACACTACTAGATTTGTTTAACAAATCAAGCCAGAGAACGATCATGGCTCGGATTGGTTAGGTTAGGTTGAAAGTCCCCGACTACGGTACAGCCTACCTCCGTTGTGATAGCACAGCAGCGACGAAAGCTTTTATTTATCTAACGACTCGTGTCGTAATGACCATCTATGTAGTTATGGATATAGATTAGCTCACTCTGAGCACCTTAGCCGAATAGGGATGATGCCAACTAAAAAGCCCTGCACGTTAGAGACTTGGAATATGTCATAGGAGCCGGCTAAAATCCACATCCACCTCGATTACAGAGTCAACGAAATCGCTCCATGGCAATCGGGATAGTACCACAAGGTGCTACTCACCGGAGCGTAAATGGATCAAGCAAGATGAAGTACTGTTGCAACAAAATTATGCCATGTGGCCATCCTTGCTGCATATAACATTGATAGGGTTGTCCAATACAGTGAAAAATGGGAAAAAGTTCCCTTACTTTCCCACATCTTAAATACAAAATCCCACGTAATTTCCAAAGAACCTAAATCACTTTTGGTAATTGTCTAGTTTAGCTGTCAACTGGTAATAAATTAGCTAAAATTATGGGAGGGGGCTCAAAAGAAGGGGGTTTGGCCTCAGGATAACGAATCCCTTCCATAATTTTTGCTAAAGCAGACAATTACCTCACTTTTTATTGGACGTGTCGTATTTCGACTGCTGAATGTGTGATCACGCGGCATAAGCTATGATTATTTCGTTCATTTCATATCTTCTGCATTACATACCAGTGTAATTCGCAGATAGTTTAAGGAATTTTCGGAATACATAGTTTATAGCCGCTTCAACAAATCGTGGTTTTAGCAATGCGCTAGCCTCCTATGCATACGATTCGAAGGGGATCTACGCCCCTAATTACAACGATGTATATAAAATCTTTTGGAAGGGACCAGTCCCTAAATAAATAAAATGGTGGTAAAATGAGCAACCATCCAGATGCCTATCCTAACTGCCTCGTTAGTGCTAATGCTCACCCTCATTTAGTAACAACAATAAAATTAAATACAGTCCACTTAATAAATTAAAAATTAAAAATAAATAAAAAAATTAATAATTAAAAAAATACCGGAGGCGGCGGGATTCGAACCTTGTCCGCCGGAGTATGAGTTGGGTACGTCCACCATTATGCCACACCTCATACTACTTCGCCAATAACTAAATACATACAATAGTAAACTACTCGCCGCCCACCATTTAACTCCAGCATAGACACCCTGTTTTAAAATATATTTCAAAAACGCCTTATCTCACAGCCCCAGTTTATTTGAAGTCGGCATTTTTGAATGTGCAATGACTGAATTTCGGCAAAATTGATTAAAACCAAGGACTGAACCGAAACCGGAACCGGTTAAAAACGATTCATTTTTCAAAACCGAAACCGAAACCGTAACCGTTATTTTGATCTGAAATAGAACGAAACCGAAACCGTTTCAAAAGCCGGAACCGGCTCCAAACAGTTTTGAATTTTTTTAATGTCTCACTTCTTTTAGTGGGCACAAATGGGTACACTGAAAACTTTGATGGAGGATTGTCGAGCAAGGTTACAAAAGACAAGTTTTAACCTTAGTTTACAAATTCTGAAAGAGGAAGTTTGACTATAGTTGACTGAAGCGATCGAAAAAAATTTACGAGATACGAAAAAGAAATGTTCAGGCTTGACTCAGAAAGCACCACTCATATTAATGTTTTTGGCGATTTATACATTTCATTTAATATTTTTCTAATAAAAAAGTAGAGTTAATTGTAGGAATTTGTTTTGCAGAATTTCATCCATGCCCCAGGAAAAAAGGTATGAAAATTCAGACCTATTTCGAAGCTAAATAGGTACTTGACTATTTTAGTAGTAAAATTTATTTTGTTTGTGTTTTTATTTGGAAACCGAAACCGGAACGAAACCATAACCGAAACCGAAATAAATGTTGAAGAACGAAACCGGAACCGAAACCGAAACACGTTGCAAAACCGAAACCGAAACCGGAACGTTATTTTATTCAGTTTCAGACCTTGATTAAAACAAAAATTCTGAATTTGAATAATTTCTTACACGTATGATCAAAATGTATTCAACAAAGTGAGCTTGTCAGTTAAATATTTTCTCTTATAAGGGGCTACAATGTCAAACTAATGTAAACAGACGAATTAATCCTTTATGGTGCACCACATGTAAATTGGGTATCATTTTCTCTTCTTTAATATTAGCAATAATTTACTCTTATATCATCCGCGATTTTTGTAAAAAATGTTTGGTTACAGTTTTCTTACCTTAGCTTACAAAACAGTTGAATTCCAAACGTTCTTCACTGGCACCGAAGTTTTTTTCACTACCAATAAAATACTTCTAAATTTGCTACCGAATATTCTTTCGTATTGCTTATTTGATTAAAGGTAAAATATAAATATTGAAAATTTAAAGCAAAAGTTAATTTACAAATTTTTTCCTAAAAGTTTATAAACGGAGAAAATTTTAGAACGGCTTCCATTATCTTCAAAGCGGCCAGTGCTAGTGATTATTAAAAAGCAGGTGTGGAAAAAGGAAACTGAAGTAAAACTTGAAAGCTCATGAAAGAGTTTTTGCCTGTCGAATGAACTCATTCGCGTGAGAGTTGGGATAGTATTCGATCCTAGCGAACTAACATCCTGCAAAGGACTTTCATACCGGCTGAACTCATTGCAATCTTTGTATCTGCACCTGCGAGTTAGGGGTTTCAAATATGCCCGTAGTGGGCATGCCTGTCGAAAGAGCCCACTAAAATCTACAAAATCCCTCGTTGAACTCTACAGTGGATCTATGAATATGCCGCCAACCATCTTTTATCGACAACACTCGCCAAAACTTTCGAGAAGTGTTTTTGTCGCTACACTAAATAACTACAATCTTCTTAGTCTTTTAGGTGAAGCTGTAGAGAGGCTGCTGATCTTATATCATTAACATCTCTTTTGCCTAAAATATCAAGGGATGCGGGCACGAAGGTCGAAAATGCAAAAATATCAACACCTGATAGAGATAAAATAAGTACCATACTTAGCTCACATAAAAAATTAATTATTTTTTGTCTTTTTCGATCCTAAATCCGCCCTTGAAGGGGTGGTATTTCATTTTGCGAACATACCAATAACTGTGGGTTCCGTATCAACGATGACAATGCGAGGAACAACTTTCAAAGCCATGCCAGAGATACCGAAAAATGTTAGAAAGGAATCGTCATTGGGCATTTGGCATAATGCCCCATTCGCCATGATTCCATGCTCAAGACAGTACAACTCCCAACAGGCATTCGCTATTTGCACCCCAGCTTGTCCAACATGAATTTGTATAATTTCACCCTGAAACACGAAGAGAACGAATAGCTCCGTTAAAAAAATTCTGGAACCTGAACAGTTTTCCAAGTGAACTTACGCGGCTTGACATTTATTGTTATAGAATTCATAAACTGAGAATTTTGCATTGGTTAATACGACGAACTTGTCTAAAAAATCCGTAAAAATGTTTGGACTTTTATGTTTGAATTTTAGAATTTTGCAGTGTAAAATGTTTATAGTAAATAAATTTTTAAGTTTTGCAATAAAAAAGTAAAAAGAATTAATGAAAAAGTAAACGAAAAATGTTAGTTTTCAAATTTGAAGTTTTTTATATTTCGTTTCACTTTGGTTTTTAAGTTAGAAGTGTTGGAAAATGCTCGTTTTCCAGTTAGCATTCAGACTGATAAGAGGAATAAATTGATGTCCACCACCCATAAGTCCCCCCTGTATGGTCCGTGAGATAACTTTTAATCAAGAAGTGAAACCGAATCGTAACCGATTCATTTTTCAAAACCGAAAGCGTTATTTTAATCTGGAAAAGAACGAACCAAACCCGTTTCAAAAGACGGAGCCGATTCCAAACGGTTTTGAATTTTTTAATATCTTACTACTTTTAGTGGGCACTTATTTTCTTTTACAAAAAGGTACCCTGAATAATTTCCATGGAAGATTGTTAAGCAATGTTGCAAAAGACACGTTTTGGCGTCGACGTGAAATACGAAAACTAACACTAGAACTTTGTGTCTAATCATTGGAGCCTTAGCTGGGAAGTTTGGCCTTATTCCCTTTTTCCACCAGCCGGTAAAAAACGAGCTGCGGCCGATTTTACTACCTCGCGAATATTGCGTTCACCTACGCGTATGTACATCACTCGGGATTTTTTTTTTTTTGTTTCGGGTAGGGGAAGAAAAAATGCGTAATGCACCATAATTGGGCCGTTGCACCAATCGTGTGTCCGTAGACTAAAAAAACTTCCTCTTGTTTACGGAACCGTCGTCGATCCCCGGACCACTTTCGTATTACTTCGGGATGGCGTTCCATATTTCTCATTTTTTAAGAGCCCTATATTGTGCCTGCGTCCAGGTCCCGCTTTTGGCTCTGAGCATGGTTTCTATGAATCTATTTATTTGTTTCCAAGTTTCTGGAGTGTTCAACATTTTCCCTATGACGTTATCGGCTGTGATTTCACTGACACCTTGCCCGAGTAACTCACGCTCCCGGTTACACCGTGAGCATTTGAAAAAAGTGTGTTCAGCATCGTCTTCATCTGCATCGCCATACAGGCATCTCGGGCCGTCGACTTGCCCCATTCTATATAAGTATTTTTTGAAGTAGCCGTGTCCAGAAAGCATTTGGGTAACGTAGTAGTTTACCTCACCAAAGCTTCTATTGCTCCATATCTTAACGTCAGCTATCAGTCTGGCTGTCCATCTGCCTCGGTGCTCAGTTTCCCAGCATTCTTGCCAGAGTCTAAACGTTTCCTCGCTTGTCTCTTGGTGAACTATTCTTATGAGCTCTTCATCCGAGTTCTTTTTTTGCTTCCCATAGCTTCCTTCTTTGCAGCGCCAATATGTCAATGGGTACTGTTTTGGTTATCACCTGTACGGCCGGTCCTGATACGGTTCTGTATGCGGAAGCGACTCTCAAAGCTGCTGTTCGCTGAACAGATGTTATATATTTACAGCGGTTTTTATATTAAGTGTGTCTGCCCATAGCCGTATAGTAGGGTAGATGTGGTAATATCCATCAGCAGTTTCCTCTTACTTTCTGTTGGCCCACCTATGTTGGCCATCAGCCTACTAAGGGCCGCTTGCATAAAAGCCGATAACGACTAATCGGAGTTTAATTGCCGTATTTTTTATGGTTAGCTGTCAAGTTAATCACCCCTCCCAATCCAGGGTGTTATGCGAAACCGTGCCCATTGGACGTTTGCAGCCGGGAGGCAAATCGTGGCTGTATTTGAACGGAGCCTCTCTGATACCGGGTCGCCTCAGAGAGTAAGCATGGCCTTACCGCGGTACGGGGCTCTGCCGCGGCGGACGACACATTTTCCCCTACTCTTCCCTTGACCCTAAGCTGGCCTTGTCCGACGATGGGTCGTACGAACAAGATTAACTCAAATAACCGAAATAAAAACGAAAAATCTAAAAAACAAACAACGCCAAATTTCACTCCTCAACAAAGGAGAGCTATGGAGGAGCAGGCGAAAAGCAACAAGTCCCGGGATTCTGCTATGTGGAAAATCCCAACAACTCAGGGATTTTCCATATGGCTGGGTCCCGGGACTGACTTTCCTTGTTTTGGTGGTATCACAACGGGCCTTTCAAAACTGGCCTAAGTGTGGCTCTGCGGCAGCCACTTGAACCTACCTACCTAATCACCGATTAGGCTTTTTCGGCTTTTATGCAAGTGGCCCTAAGTAACGATACCTGTTTACATGCTTTCTCTGCCGCATGCTGAATTTGAGCCCAATATGTTAGTCGGGCGTCTAATCTTACTCCTAAGTAGTTGACTACTTTTTTTGATGTTATAGTTCCGGAAAGCGTTTCGAAACCAGCTTCCAGCGGTATGTGCTTTTTTGTTAGAAGTATCAGCTCAGTTTTTTCTGCTGCCAATTGCAGGCCTCGCTGGTCAAGCCACTCTTTGGTGCGTATTATTACCTGGTTTAGCTTTCTGCGTGCTTCTTCTGTATTCCGGGCGGTAATGACTGCAGCGATGTCATCTGCGTATCCGACCAGGAAGGTATCATCGGGCATTTCTAGGCTGAATATTTCATCGTAGCTGACGTTCCATAGGTCAGGGCCAAGAATTGAACCTTGTGCTGCTCCGCATGTGACGTTGATGCTTCGCAGGCCCTCTGCGGTTGTGTATGTAAGTCTTCGATCTCTTAAATAGCTCCTGATTACTCGCTGTAGCTAGTATGGGATTTGAAAACGTTGCTCTAAAGCAGACAGCATGTCTGCCCATCTCGCGCTGTTGAAGGCATCATTCGGGATGGGAAGAGCACCAAAGGAGCTCTCCGCGAATTCCGTAAAGCCAACCCAATCAGCTTTTTTTAAATTCACTTATGATCTTTTCTCAGAGGTTATAAAATCCGAGTCGTGGAGACTGAATTAAAAGATGGCGGCGATGCCCTGCTGCAAGGGGCTGCTCCGAGAATGAAAAAAAAAATTAGGGGGGAATCGTGAGAAGTTAGACAGGGTCACTTCGAGGTGCTTTTGGCCGGGTCGAGGAAACAACAACCAGGTCGTTTCGGTACGAAGGGTACAGTACAAGTACAGGTACCGTTCTCGCAGAACCGGCAATACGTAGAAACGGCCCCGAGTTAGCTAACACAAACCGATGCTAAAATTGTCAGCTTCTTAGAGGGTAATGAAATGCTGAACAGGCAGTTCTACAAAACTACAAAGTTTAATTCACATTCTTGAAGACTCACCCCGTCTAAGGCAAGCACAAGGATGATATACGACGCCAAGACATTTGGGCAAATCCTAGAAAAGTGAGTTGAAATGGAGGAAAATTAACTTTGTTGTAGAGTTTCCAAAATACTGCTATTGGTAAGTGGGTGAACCAAGCTTCTCAGAAATATATACTTTTTATATGAAAAATGTTGGTAACCCTGTTCAAAATGACTTCGAATGGGTAAGGTATCACAAATCGAAAAATTTATTGAATACAGTACAATTTGTAAACGTCCATGCTACCTATAATTTTACAGTTAGATGTTCGAGTTACTACCAGTAAGAAGTGTATGAAGGGAGTAATAAGTGCGTAGAAGCTTAGAGGTTATTCGTTTTTAAATTTTATATAATCTGCAACTAAAGTTGTTAATAACAAAATGAAACGTAAGTGACGCAAAAACATATAAAAGTACTCAAAATTTTCATACAGATCTTTCAAATTAGTTCATACCTTTAAGTTTCTTTAAAATGTACCTACTTGCTGGACAAATCTGCATCATTTAAAACTTAAAATTCAAGCAATATTTGAAGTTATTGTCCATTAAAAAGTGAAACGTAAGTGACGCAAAAAAAAAATAAAGTTTGAAATTTTTGGGAATGGAGCAGGTAATGGTTAAAAAACGACTTCTGCAGCTAGGACGAAGCGATACAGGGAACGCGTAAAGCTGGATGCTGAGCGTGATCGAATCTACAAGGAGAAAAACAAGAAAAATCAAGCTCAATACAGGAACAGGATCAAGTCTCCATCAAGACAAGCGGTCGTAGTAAGGAAAGTAGCAAGAGATTTGAGCATAAATTTTCTTCAAAAAATACCAGTAAGTAAAGAATATAATAACAAGAAAGTAAGCCAAACAGAGGACATAACACAATTTTTCCGACGTGACGATATATCATACCAGAGCCCAAATAAACGTGACACAAAAAGCATTTTAGACACATTGACCGGAAAACGTATATCTATCCAAAAAAATATATGGTCATCACTGTTAATGAGTCATATGCAGCTTTCCGTACAGAAAATCCTGATACAAAAGTATCTCGAACATTTTTTTACACCTCACGTCCTGCTGAGGTTGAGCTAAGTTCCCAAATGCTCCATAATGTATGTGTATGCCAGTACCACGCCAACATTCGTTATTTATTGGAGGCACTAAGTAAAACAGTAGAGTTTCCCTCTAGAGCAAGTGTATACTTACGTACTTTAAGCTGCCAAAAAAAAGGGGATTGCTTGGAAGAAAAGTGCGGGCAATGTTTCGATGCTTACGATCTAGTCCCACTAAAATCAAGTGAGCTTGACATAGAGCTCGTTGCATACAAGCAGTGGGAAGCAAATGAGCATGGCAGGCTTTCATTAGTTAAAAAGCTATCAAATTTTAAAAGTGTGGTACTTGAGCTCAAAAATCAGACTGAATATTTTAAATTTCATGATTCAGTCAAGGAAATACAAATTACAGAGTTCACCAGACTCAAAACGTGCATTTCTAGAGAAGAAGCCGTGTTGCAAATAGATTTTGCCGAAAATTTTGCTATACAATTTCAAGACGAAATTCAAAGTGCACACTGGAAACAAACACAAATAACTATATTTACA
The DNA here is from genome assembly GCA_964058755.1 of Campiglossa producta. Taxonomy (NCBI): domain Eukaryota; kingdom Metazoa; phylum Arthropoda; class Insecta; order Diptera; family Tephritidae; genus Campiglossa; species Campiglossa producta. Next base: position 144,901,755 of record CAXKVI010000001.1, read on the forward strand.
GCTTGTTTGTGGTGCAAAAATGAGGCATCACAGATTATACCAAAGTCTATGTGCATCCTGAGCGATGAGCTAAATCATGGAAAAGATGCGGTTAGTGTATATTTAAATCATTTAGTGTCACAGATAAGAGAACATTATCAAAATGTGAAAAAGGTGTATATATTTTCGGACGGTTGCGCAGCGCAATTTAAAAACAAATATACTCTTTCAAATATATGCTCCCAAGAGCAGAAGTTTAATTTAAAGTTAGAATGGTTCTTCTTTCCCACAAGCCATGGTAAAGGTGCTGTAGATGGCGTCGGGGCTACTGCGAAGCGAGCTTTATGGAAAGCTATTATGACAAGAAAATGTATAATTAAAAACTGCAAGGACTGCTACGATTCCTTGGAAAAAAATATTAATGGTATATCATTTTCACATATTGATAAAACAACCATCGACTTAGAAAGCAAAGGACACGATTGGGAATGTATTGCTGCAATTAAAAATGTACACCGCAGCCATTTCTTCAAACCGTTGTCAAAGGACGAGTTATTAGCTGGCAAAACCTTTAGCTCCAAATTAGAAAGTAACCTTATTTTAAATAAAATTAAAGAAAAAAAAACTTTTTTAAAAATAAGCTTTTATTATTGGTTTATAAAATTAACTAAAAAGTAAAAAATAAATTGACTGTAAAGGAATATAACACTTTATAAGTTCATTGTAACGTTTAAAGATAATTTGGCTTCTTCGTCTGCCACAAAATAATTCCATATTGTACATAATTATATATTTCCAACATTAAAACTTTACACCTAAATTATTAAATCTTCCAGTATATATCACATTCCTAATTTTATTAATAATAAAAGCGTGTTAAATTTTGATGGTATAATTAAGAACATTCAGGTGTTAAATTTTGATGGTATAATTAAAAACATTCAGGACCTTCTTTTCTTGCTATCGAAATTTAACAATTTTTTTTAACATTTAGAAAGTAATTAAGTAACACACACGTAAAATGACAGCCGTCAGGTGAAACTAAATAAAAGCTTATAAAAAAAAAAAGACAACCACTTGACCTCGCTGAAAACGTTAATATAGATATAGATACTAATTTTTTAAACTAATCATTGTATGCAACACTTTCGCTTATTAAATAAATAAAAAAATTCAAATAAGTACTTATTAACTTTCAACATTAGTGACTTATTAAAACATATTTGTAAGTAGTATCAACTAAAAAACGTTGTGGCTTAACGTACATCTCATTAAATATGGTTTCAGTAGCCATTTTACAGTATGTGAAACGTAAGTGACGACTTCATGAAACGTAAGTGACACTGAACATACCCAATATGTTAATTAAAAAACATAGTAGGTTGGAGAAAAAAAAAAAGGGTCAACATATTTACGTGCAATAGAAAAATCTTTAAGAAAAATATAACTTTTTTGAAATATTGCCACTCAATTCGCAGAGTTTAGCAGTCAAACTTGGAGTACTCAAAAAAATAAATTTCTGCGGAAACGTAAGTGACACCATCTAAAGTAGCCATTTTCTAAAGCCCTGTGATCCTTTTAAATCATGTTTGATTTTATTTGGAAAGACGGCCCAAAGGCACAAGAAACTGTATTACTGGGATTTGAATATGGTTGATAATTACCACTTAAAAATGCAGTTTTATACCGAACCGTGAAACGTAAGTGACGCTGGATTTGCCCATTTGAACCGCAAATAACAGTTACTTTTATTATATAAGTGGGTTTTAATAGTTTGTTTTCGTCTTTTTTTAATTCGATTGGAAAATAAGAGTTATTTTTTTTTATTATTTTTTATTTCAATTGGAAAGTCTTTCTTTCGTAAAAAACGTATATTTTCCAATCGAAATAAAAAAATGGAAAAAAGAAATAACTTTTAATTCCGAATCCGAATTTCCGATCGAAATTTAAGAATTGGAAAATAACTTTCACTTTCCAGTCGATATTGAAAAATTACTTTATTTTTTGATTTTTACGGGAAAAATGCCAAAACAAAATTGGTTCAGTAGGTAATCGATACTGAGAAGTATAACGAATGTGTCCATATCGTTACCTTAATTCACAATGGCCCAAATTAACACATTTTTCCAAAATGACATTTCACATATTTAAGTATGATATAGTAAAATACACACTCACTACAAATTTTAAAAATTGATAATCCTGTGTCATCAATATGGATGTTCCATCAAAGAATTTTTGATAAATCGCTATTGAAGTGGTATCCACATAAACTATTGATAAATTCTAAATAGTTTAAAAAACAAAACTTCATACAATTTGACATCTGGTTTTAGTAAGATCTTCTGGGGCGTTAGCTAGTGTTCTACCATTCGGCTACGGCATATTAGAAAAATGTTCAATCAAAAAGAATTTTTAAAAAATTTTGAATCCAAAAAAAAGCTCCAACATGTTTTAATATTGTTAGGTAATCCATAAATATGGATATGGATATAGCGACAATAGAAATTCATATCACGGCCATAGATGCCGTTCCAATATATTAGTATTCTATCCCTTATATATAAAAAATAGTACATCATATCGAAATGGTTGACATGTCATTTGACTTTTTGTTGGGAGCAAATAATATTTAATAACTTCCTCATTCTGAATGAATATTGCATCAAACTCGTCGCTATCAATAGTGATATTGTCACAACATTCAAGGCATTTCTCTCAGTGTATATTTGCATGCCTTCAATATAAAAAAAATTGGTTTTTTGCTTCTCCTGTAAAGTTTTTTATGTCAGTTAGGGCCTTTGTGAATTAAGGTAGCGATATACTTCTTATAGCAGTAGCACTACCCCATCATAGTGATTTTTTGGTTTAAATTTTACATTACAACTGTTTTTGTGGTCCCTGTTTTTAACTGCTCAACTGAGCAGATTCTCCTAATAGCAAAGTCGTTATGGTGATACCGTTTTGAAACTGGTAGTTTCGTAAGACTACCTTTAAAATAGCTTGATTACGACTATGGGCTCATGCTGTTGTTGTTAACAGTTTTCTTCGGCAAAAAATAGTCATAAATGGGCTAAATATTAAGACCGAAATTTTTGTTGTTGTTGTTGTTGTTAACAATGCATTGCCCTGCCTAGAGTGTATGATCATTCCGAAGATTTTCATCAAGCTCTTCTAAAGAGACAGAGGAGTTAGAAGAGTAGGTTCAATTGGACAGTTGAAGAGATGTAGAGTATCATGGGGGGTCCTACCATATGCACGGCATGTGTTTGAAATGGTTTCATTCAGTCTGTAAGAAAGAGTTTAACCTCACACTGTATCCAGACCGAAGCTATGCCATGGTGACTCTTGGTAAGGTGCGTTCTTCTTCAGCAATATCGGGTGGAATACTGTTTAAAACGGGGTTCACAGGTCGAGATCCGACAAAGGTATCAACCGACTCAGTGTGGATGTCGGTTAGAGCCCGCTTATGATTCCGCACATCAAACGGCAAGGTAATATGATGCCGGCTCTCTTCATAATGCTTACGGAGATGTCTCCTTATGTCCCTTGGGGGCGGATCTGTGTCCAAAAGATGACGGCTTGTCCAAAAGATGAAGGTTTGGCATTTCCGCGTGCTCTCTTACATTGAGCAGTTTTGCCTATTGATGGAGGTGAGACTCAGGAGACATGAGGAGACATCCCGTAGCAGTTCTGATAATAGTATTTTGGCAGACTTGTAACTTCGGTGTTATGCACGTTAGGCTATCATATGGGTGCAGCATAGTCAAAGACTGGTCGGCCAATGGCCTTATATGTAGTCACCAACGTTTCTTTATCTTTTCCCCCAAGTACTGCCGGCAAGTGACTTGGGGATCTTGTTGCGACCTCGTACCTTTGAGACCATTGCAGACACATGACCAGCAAATAAGAAAGTATTATCCAATCCAGATCTCGCTCGGTGAAAAACCTTTTTTGTGATCGACTCTTGTTTCGGCAATCAGAAGAATAGAATATAATAGAATAATTAATTGAGGTACTGCACTGCGACCCATAGGTCTATTGTGCCCTCTTCTCTCTACAACTCACTATCCAGACCGAGCTCCCTAATAAAAGTAAGGATTTTATTCGGCTTCAAGGAGTGTATATTCCTCATTTCCAGCCTATATGCGCCGAAAATCTTCTGTCTTTTACGCGCTATGGCGTCGCATTCAAAAAAGATGTGCTCTGGTGTCTCGTCTGCATTGTCACAAAAGCGACACAGACTGCTAGAGCAGATGCCTAGCTTATGCAGGTGACCCTTAAGCCTGCAGTGTCCTGTTAATATTCCTGTTAGGATCCTAAGGCTGCTCTTGGGGAGGTTGATAAGGGTCTCATATCGCTTGGTGTTATATCCCCCTAGCAGTAGTTTTGCTTGTCGCAGCCCGGTCATCTGGGACCAGTGCTGATCTCGTAGGTGTGCCTCATGCTGGCGTAACATATCCGTGATGGTGTGTTTCCCTATTGCTAGACCAGGTTCTGGCCCAATAAACCTCTCGGCAGCCGCCTTCCTAGCCAGACTATCCGCTTTCTCGTTACCATCGATCCCTTTGTGACCAGGAATCCAGGCTAGCTTGATGGTGTTCCTATTTGCCAGACGATTTAGCCGCTCTACGCATTCAAGGACTAGAGCAGATCTTATCTCCACTGAAGCTATTGCTTTGAGTGCAGCTTGGCTGTCGCTAAGAATGGCTATCCTCTCATTTGTATACCTTCGTTTCAGATTTATCTCTACACACACGATAATCGCGTAGACCTCGGCCTGAAAAATGCTCGGGAACTGTCCCAGTAGTGTTGACACGTTGGTTCTGGGGCCGAATACACCTGCTCCAATACCCTCCGGGGTCTTAGACCCGTCCGTGTACCATACAATCGAGTGGTCCTGATGCAGACTGTCGATTTTGGAGTCGTCCCATGTTGCTTTATCTCCCAGCTCTATTTTAAATCTCTTTTCAAACCGGATGATTTTATTGATGTCATCTCTAGGAAGTTGGATGAGTGGGATCTGAATTCCAAGCTTCTCGATGTTACGGGTTTGTATTACTTTTCTTTGCCGAAGCCATCTCTTGCTATATTCATGAGAGTTGGCTTTGCCGTTTGCTCTATTGTTATATGCAGTGGGGTTAGGTCGAGCATCATAGGGTCTGACTATCATAGTATACATCCAGCGCAGGATCTTTGGACTGCATCCCCAAGATTTACCTGATCTCCACGTGCGTCCTCCACAGTAACTTGGAATCAAAGGTGACTCCAAGGTACTTTATTTCAGTGGCACATTCTATCACCACTCCAACTTCGGTGCACCACTCCTTGGTTAGTGTCAGTGCCCTGTGAATTATATCCAGTGGCATGCGTTTCAGAGTGTTCGATCTTATCTCATTATCTACAACTTTCTCCATTGCTTTAAGAGCAAAGGATGTTAGACTGATTGGTCTAAAGGACTTCACTAGACAATAGTCTGTTTTTTCCTAATTTGGGTATAAATACCACTTTTGCTCTGCTCCACACCTTGGGAATGTAGGACAGCGCTAGAATGTCCCTCATAATCCTCGTAAGGTGTGGGATTATTTCCTCACACTCCTGCAGAAAAGCTGGATATATGCCGTCTACTACAGGAGATTTGTACTTGTGAAATGACTCTATTGCCCATCTTACTGTCTTCTCAGTGATAAGCCTTTTTGAAAGGTGCCACACTGAGGGCCTCGGTCGGTTGATCCCACTTTCTATCTTCGTCATGTGTGGGGATGCGTCGGGAAAGTGGGCTGCTAGCAGGGCATTAGCTCTTTCCTCTTCACTCCTCGTATAGGTACCATCCGCGAGCCGTAGCGCCAGGTTTGTCTCCTTCTGTTCCCGGGCGATTGCTTTGTGGAGTCGTGCCGCCTCCGGTGTAGACGTTATGCTTTCACAGAAGGTCCTGAAGCTCTCTCTCTTTGCTTTCCTAATGTCTTTATTGTATGCAGTTAGATGTGCCGTATAGTTCTACCAGCTTCCGTGCGCCTCGCCACATTAAGATGCCTCCGCACGTTTTTCCTTTTACCTGAGAGTTCCTTAGTCCACCAAGTGGTCTTCCTGCCCTGGTTCTTGGATATACGACAACTAGAGTCAAAGGCATCATTGATTATTTGGTTGAAACAGTTGACTGTCTTCTAGCTCCATACAACTAGTTCCTCTGTGACTCCTGCTTAACCTAGGAAGATTCTCTCTAGCTATAGTTCTAAACATTTCCCAATCTGTTCTTCTTGGGTTCCTCCTATTTGGTACTTCCCTTCGGGTGGCCCCTAAAACGAAACGGATAATGCGATGGTCCGACATGGAAGGCTCCGAGGAAACCTCAAATCTAGACACTAGTTCATCAGCCAAATCGTAGCCCAGGGTGATGTCTAGGACTTCCTCTCTGGGCCTAGTTATAAATTATTATTATTATTATTATTATTATTAAAACAGATAAGGGTGTACGTTTAAGACTTCAAGTCTCTTATAGTACATCAATCGGTGGAATTTACAAAATCAAAAGTTAATTGAAAATCAATTATAAACTAAGAATAAAAATAAATAGTTACAAGATTACATTCAGACCATATTTAATAAATAAAAACAAATAAAAAATATAACTTAATAATATTGGGAGATTAATTTTTATATGATATTAGGTAACAAAAGAGAAGAAAAGGAAAAAAAAAAAAAAAAATCCATAAAAAACACGAATGGTCAGTTTAGAAAATTAATTGAGTGTTTACGACTAGTGCGTAGAGAAATAACTGAATAGTATGCGCTTATAGTTGCTTAGGTTTACATTGTTCCTTATAGCAGCAGGGATTGAGTTCCATAGACGAACGGCGTTGACGAAAAACAGCCTTGCAGATGCTACGTAGTTAAACCTAGGTACAACTAAGGTACATGAGCGAAGAGATCTAGCAAATTGGAGTTTTTCATAAAGATATGAAGGGGACTTTAATGAAATTAGCTGAAACAAAAAAAAAATCACACTTCTAGCTTTCTGGTATTCAAAAATATTACAACCAAGGATTTCGGATTTCCATGCTGAAATATGATCAAACTTTTGTAATCCAAAGACGTAACGAGTTATGTGGTTGAAAAGAACATCAATTTTATGGGCAGAGCTTGAATCTAACTTGCTATAAACCAACTCCGAGTAATTTATTATTGGCAAGATTAGTTGCACCGCGAGTTTTTTTCTAATTTGGAGAGGCGTGTAGGGTGCAGATAGTCTCAGACTGCGTAATGTAGCATACACTTTACCAACAACTGAGTTGATATGGTCAACACCGGTTAGATTCGAGTTAAGCACAAAACCTAGGCTTGAGATTTTAGACACAATTTGTAAAGCAGTATTGCCAATGCATATAGGCGGAGTTAAGACATCGACGACCTTTTTCTTGGAGATGGGTAAAACAAAAGACTTCTTGGCATTAAGACAAAGGCCATTATTACAAGCCCAGGACTCCACATTTGAAAGGTCAGAGTTTACCTTGAAGCAGAGACCACTTAAGTGCGTAAAACTACCAGATAAATACATTTGGATATCATCTGCGTACGCATGCATGCTCATGTGCTTACTAACTGAGAAAATGTCATTTATAAAAATACTAAATAATAAGGGCCCAAGAATGGAACCCTGTGGAACTCCCCGGCCTAAGATTTTCGTACTTGATTTTTCATTTCCAATGCTAACAAACTGACTCCTTCCAGCTAAATAACTCTCCATAATAGTCAAGGCACTTCTACTAAATCCAAAGTAGGCCTGAAGCTTACAACAAAGCAACATATGGTCGACGGAGTCAAAAGCTTTAGAGAAATCTAGTAGGCAGAGCAAAGTGACTTGGTTTTCATCAAAGGGTGCCCGAATGTCATCCATTACTTTTAACATAGCAGTTGCACAGCTGTGATTAGCTCTAAATCCAGACTGAAGAGGTGAAAGTAGATTATTTCTAGTTAAATGCAAACTGATTTGCTCTGCTAAAAGCCGTTCAAAAACTTAAGATAGGGCAGGTAAAATACTTATAGGTCTATAGTCAGCAGCCGTACTTGCTGACCTTTTCTTGGGGACGGGCCTTACTATTGCACACTTCCACAACTCAGGAAAGCAGGATGTAGTAATGCAATGATTAAAAATGTGGGTAAGAGTGCTCAGGATAAAAGGTAAAATTATTTTTATAAATTTTATCGGCACACCATCAGTTCCGATTGCATTGGATTTAATTTTGAGAATATACTTCACCACATCACATTCGGACACCGCCGAGAATTCAAACGGATTTCCAGAGTAACATTCATTAACATTTGCTACAAAAACACTGGAATTTACACCACATAAAGAACTCTGCACAAAGGTATCATTAAGGGAGTCTACATTTACAGTGCATTCAGGCCTGCGGCTCCCATAAACACGCAAACTCTTTAGGTTACGCCAAAGAGATTTTGGGGGTAGTGAAATATTTAACTTCGAGGTAAAAAAGTTGCACTTCTCCCGTCTTACGACCCTAGTAGCGATATTTCTAGCGGCTTTATAAGCCTGCCAAGCTTCATTGCTTTTTACCCTCCTCCACTTTTTATAAGCTTTATTCCGAAAATTAATCGCAGTAACAACTTGACCATTATACCAGGGGCAGGAATTAATGGTAGGCTTGCTAGAGCGAATGGGTACATGCTTATTAAAAACATCCAGCACTATTTTATTAAGGAACTCTATTTTTTCATTAACAGTGACAAGCCGCCAACATTCACTAAAATCAACAAAGGAAAGGTCAGAAAACAGAGCATTGTAGTCAAGTTTGCGATAATCTCTAAAGGTAAAAGTACTATTGGGATAACAGTGGTCTAGTTTAAAATCAAATATACAAAAGATAAGATCATGGTCAGATAGAAATGGTATTTGGTCAAATTTTAAAACACTAGGTAGGTCCGAGACAATAAAGTAATCAAGCAGACTAGGACAACAATTTATACCAAATCTAGTCGGTACATCAGTATTAACAACACTTAGACCAGCACAGGATGTATGATTTAATAGACTAACACTAAACGAGTCACGAACAAGTAAATTAACATTGAAGTCGCCACAAACAATTATGGTATCGAAATCCACAACGTAAGAAGAGAGAGTATCAAAAAACAAGTCAAGACTAACAGTTTTATGGGGACTATAAACACATGACAAGAGAACTTTTTTGGAAAAATCATGCAACTCAACAAACATATACTCCGTGCCACTACTCACAGACTTGCAAATAGGTTTCACACCAATATATTTTTTACAATAAATAGCAACACCTCCCCCTTTTTTACCCACCCTGTCGTTACGAAACAAATTGTAGCTATTTATGTTGTAATGTAAATCATCAACATCTTCCAAAAACCATGTCTCCGAGACACATATGACATCAACACTAGAGTTTTCAAATACATATCTAAGGAAGTCCATTTTCTCGGCATTTAAACTTCTGGCATTAAAGTGCACAACACTGAAACCCATGGCACGCTGACATAAGATATTTAACATAGCAAGACTGTTATCGCCAGCACCACGCAACCTGCTACTAAAGCTTTCGGCAGAATCAGTCCGCCAATACGTCAGCTGCGTCACGTACGTCAATTTTAGAGCAATTTCTACTTTGACGTATCCGTCTTATCTGGCGTTACGCATACAAACATCCGCAGTCTACTTTGCTGTCAGTTATTTCGACGTACGTGACGTACGTCACGGATTGATTCTGCTGAACGCTTAAGAGTCATCATAATGAATGTAAACTAAAGCAACCATAAGACAAAAAGAAAAATGCAAAGAAAAGAAGAGAATCATTAAAGGGAGGAACAAAAAACAAAGTCTTAAACGGACCATTACAGCGAGAAATAGCAAAGTAAATAAAGATAGAGTTAAGAGTACTAACTGAGAAAAGAAAGGCAAAAATTGTATAGCATGTGGGTAGAAAGAACATGAAAACCTAAACTCTATTACTAACATAGTTATGTAAGTTAACGTAACATAAGTTACTGCCACCCACGTCGTCTGAAATATGATTGCACATCATAAACTAGCCGACCCAAATACCCATAAATTACTCATAATAATTACTTACAATAAAGTAAACCCGTGCCGAACATTTCCGCCCGAAATATGATCAGTCATAATTCGGCCGACCTAAATAAATTCCCATGAAATGCATTGGCGCACAACGATCATTTACCCAAGTCCGATCGCACCTCATAAATTTTAAGTGCAATGCATTTATGCAAAGGCAAGACATTTTAAAACAATTAATTTCATAAGTCGCCTGAAATATGACTACTCATCACATTTCAGCCGCACCAAGTAAAACTCACTTCAAGCGGCATTTAACTATTGCGCTATATCACAATCACACGTACTATGCTTGCCCAAAGGCAACATGCCGAGTCGGCATTCATTAAATATGGGTCATATGGAGAAATGCATTGTCACACAGTGACATACTACAATCACCCATACTATGGTTATCCAATGGCAATATGCTAAGCCAGCACTATTGGAAATGGGTCAAATAGAGAAATGCGTTGTAAACGAATTTCTCTCCAAAATGAGCTCTTTCCCAATACATAGGAATTAAATAAATTATTTTTACATAAAGAAATTTGGGTTGCAGAGCAGGCTTAATTTTAGCATAAATAAGACGAAAAATTGTAATTTAGGCTAAGTCTGGTTTTGGATTTCAATAAAGGCGGCCACGCTGCCCAAATAAATCAAACAATAAACAAAACGTTTATTGAACTGGCGCCCGAGCGAAGTTCTCGGCCAGTACGCGAAATATATATCCTGAAAAGTAAAAAAGTAAGGATTCGCGAAATAAAGCCGTGAATTAAAAGTAAAGTTAGTAAAGTTCCGTACGTGCGAAAGTCGTCCTGAAAAAAAAACAAGTAAGGACTCGTGAACGCCGGAAAAACAGCAATCGGTATAAAAGTGAAAATACTAGTGCTGAAAAATCAAAAACCGTGTTTAAGTCCTGAAGAAAAAATTAAGGACTCGGTTTACACAAAAAAAAAAAAAAAAAAAAAAAGAAAGAACTATAGTCAAGTCCTGAAAATAAGAAAGTAAGGACCCGTTCTATGAAAACGAACCGTATTTAAGTTCTGAAAAATAAAAAGTAAGGACTCGGTTTCGTGAATCAAAAATAGCACGTAAAAATAATTAATAAAAATTACGAGAAAGACTCCACCGCATGAACATTGGGAAGTGGTACCCTAGTAGCCACAAGCAAAAGGGACGGCATTACGTGCCAGCCACCCCATGTTCTCAACAAAAAAATAAAAACAAACTTTAAAAGAATAATATAGAAAAAAACAAACTTTATAAGAAGAATATAGAAAAACAAACTTTAAAAGAAGAATATATAAAAAAAAAAAAAAAAAAAAAAAAAAAAAACAATAAACGCTAAAAGTGCAGTTGAGAAACAAAAAAAAAAAAAACCTGAAATTTGACATCTAAAAGAATACGGTACACGTAACGGAAAAAATAGTACAGTAATAGTACAATCGTGCCGTATAGCCATAAAATTTACTGTATAGGCAAAATTTGCCAAAGGCTGAAACGGTTGAAAAAAGTGCCGTAATAATCCAGTTTACATATGAAAAATTTGCCAAAGGCCAAAAACTTAACGGCGAGCTAATACAACACCACTAGTTAATGTCACGCGAAGCCAGCGTAAGCCTAGTGGATTTAATACAGCGCATTGGAATTTTGTCACGTCAGGCTGACGGCAGCACATGAGTACGAACAGTGGCGTAAAAATCAGCAGCGCAACAACGCACGCATACGAACAGCAACAAGCAGAAAACGCATAGTATTACACCTAAAGTAACAAAAACGAGTAAGTCATAGAATTAAGTCATAAGTATTGACACATTAATTATTCTCTGTGCACTTGGAAATTTTATCTGTAGACTTTTAACCAGTCGAGTAATTTATTCGCTAAATTATTGCTAGATTTTTGCAAAAAAAGGACATTTTAGTGGAGAATTCTGGATCTATAGACAGAATAATAGAATAATATAAAAATAAAATTTCGAACTAAAAAAAGGACAAAGACTCCTTGCCAAATAAATCCTTTACAAAATAATTATAAAATGGACGACGCTCTTCCAATAGATGTAGATAACGAAGAGTTAGATAGAATAATAGGAAAATTAGAGGAAAGTGACTTTACAGAAAAAGAAGTAAGAAATTTAAAAGATATAAAAGACATTGAAGGCAAAGTTCAGTTTATGCAGTGGATATTTAATACTATAGGAGAAGATAAAGAAGCTACAATAGAAGACTATTATAACTGGGATACTATGGAAGAGCATACTGTTCGAATGATCAGAGCTTTCGAGAAATTGTAGGTAGCTTTTAAAGGACTAAATTGCTTTAATAAAATAAATTTTTTGCGAAGGAATAAGAAATTGCTTTAATAAAATAAAATTTTTTGCGAAGGAATAAGAAATTGCTTTAATAAAATAAAATTTTTTGCGAAGGAATAAGAAATTGCTTTAATAAAATAAAATTTTTTGCGAAGGAATAAGAAATTGCCTTAATAAAGTAAAATTTTCTGGGAAGGAATAAAAAAATAGGGGAAAATGGCAAACCAAAACAATTTGATCAGGCCCCCAATCTTAAACGCCAACGCCCCTCAGGCGGCAAATGGTTCTCAAATAAGCATGGATGAGCTGAGGAGCCTAATATCAGACATCGCTACAAACATATTGACACAAGAAGGACCACGGGTAGTCCAAAATGTGCTGAATCCGAACGCAAGCTTGGCCACAGCAGTTGACCAGGTCATAGAGGAAAGGCATAGGGAAAATATAAATGAATTAGACAAAATACCAGACGTAGTAAAATGTCTGAAGGAATTTTCAGGAAAATCAGGTGAATTTAATTCCTGGAAAAAAAGCGTGGATCGTATACTCAATGTTTACGAATCAATAAAAGGAACTCCCAAATATTATGGAATCCTGAGTGTGATTAGGAATAAGATAACTGGTCAAGCCGACACAGCCTTAGAATCCTACAACACTCCACTTGATTGGCCGGCAATAATAAAATGCTTAGCGATGCATTATGCCGACAGACGCGACTTGTCAACCTTGGAGTACCAGATGACGACACTGGTGCAAGGTAACAAGACAATAAACGAATTTTATCAACAAGTATACAAACACCTTTCGTTGATATTAAATAAGCTAGGTTATGAGGGTACAAGCAATGAAACGCTACGTATGCTGACGCAATCGTACCGTAATAAGGCGCTAGACACCTTTATAAGAGGTTTAAATGGGGATCTACCAAGGCTACTAGGTATGAAGGAACCTGTTGATTTACCTCAGGCTCTGCATCTGTGCCAAAAATTGGATAATCAAAACTTTAGGACGAACCATGCCAATAATATAAGGCAATCGTACCAAAAATACCAAACCCCAGTAAGGAAATACAATTCCTCACCACAACAAGAGCAGAATTTTTACCCCCAATTAGCCCATAACCCGCAACCAAATCAAAAAACATGGCAAAATAATCGTCCAAACACGAATACAAATGCACCACCCAGGCCACCCAAACCGCAACCAAGGCCCGAGCCCATGGATGTGGACCAAAGCATACACTCTCGTAGAGTCAACTATATGAATAAACCTGCGAATAACCAAGGCCAATTCCAGGGAAAAAGACCTGCAGAATCTTTTGTGCAAAGAAATAACAAGGCTCAAAGGACCTTCCATATATCGGAACAAAAAGAAGGACATCAACTAGGAGATGAACCATCGGATGTCAATTTTTTAGTTTTATGAGCTCCTCGTTGCCCTATTTCGAAGCCAAGGCAGAGGGGGGCGCAATACTAAAATTTCTAGTGGACACAGGATCTAGCAAGAACTATATCCAACCACATTTAGCAAAGACAATTATTAAAAATAAAATTCCGTTCTACGCCAAGTCAGTAGTAGGAAACATAAAAATCGAAAACCACATGTATGCGAAATTATTCGATACTAATAAAGAAATAGAATTTTTCCTAATGCCATCTCTAAGGACATTTGATGGAATTTTAGGAAACGATACATTAAGGGATTTAAAGGCTGTAATCCACACAAGGGAAAATTACCTAATATTGGGAAATGGTAAAAGGATTAAACTCAAACAGCTTCCCTGCAAGGCAGTAAATGCCATCCAAATAAAAGACGAGCATTTATCGTCACAACAAAAGAGGGACATGAACGAGATAATTCATGCATACACAAAACTGTTCTCAGAACCGAATGAGAAATTAACATATACAACAAAAGTTGTTGGAGAAATAAGGACGTTAGATAAAACTCCTATTTATTCAAAATTTTATCCATATCCAGCTTCTCTCAAACCAGAGGTAGAGAGACAGGTAAAAGAACTGTTAGCTGATGGAATTATTAGGCCATCAAGGTCACCCTACAATTCACCAATATGGATTGTTCCGAAAAAAGCGGATTCAGAGGGTAATAAACAATACCGTATGGTAATAGACTATCGTAAGCTGAATTCGGTAACGACAGCAGATAGATACCCAATACCTGAAATTTCTGAGGTAATTTCTAATTTAGGAGAAAGTAAATTTTTCTCGGTATTGGATTTAAAAAGCGGTTTTCATCAGATCCCGTTAAAAGAATCAGATGTTGAGAAGACTGCCTTTTCAATAAATAATGGTAAATTCGAATTCACTCGTTTGCCATTTGGATTGAAGAATGCACCTTCAATTTTCCAAAGAGCGCTTGATGACATTTTGTATGAGCACATTGGAAAATATGCTTATGTTTATATCGATGACATTATAATTTTCAGCAAAACAGAAGAAGAGCATATTGAACACATTAAAAAAATATTTAAAACGTTGCAAGAAGCAAATATGAAAGTGCAACTAGACAAATGTCATTTTTTTAAAAAAGAGGTCGAATTTTTGGGATTCGTTATATCAGCAGACGGTGTAAAAACCAACCCCGCAAAGGTGGAGGCGATTGCGAATTTCCCACAACCAAGAACTTTAAAGGAACTCCGTAGTTTTCTTGGTATGTCCGGATACTATAGGAAGTTCATAAAGGATTATGCAAAAATGGCAAAACCCCTAACAACTCTTTTAAGAGGGGAAGAAGGTAGGATATCAAAAAATAAATCCTCAAAAGTAAAAATCGACTTAAATAAGCAAGCAATAAATGCTTTTAACAGTCTAAAAAACTCACTCATTTCAAGGGATGTCACTCTTGCATACCCTGATTATAGCAAAAAATTTGAATTGACGACAGACGCATCCAACTTTGCTATTGGAGCTGTGCTGTCGCAAGAGTCAAAGCCAATAGCATTTATTTCAAGAACATTAAATAAAGCTGAAGAAAATTATGCAGCTAATGAAAAGGAAATGTTGGCTATAATATGGGCTTTGAACTCACTAAGAAATTATCTTTATGGATCAGCTAGAATACAAATATTTACTGACCACCAACCGCTTACATATGCATTAAGCAATAAAAATAATAATGCAAAAATGAAAAGATGGAAAGCAGCTCTAGAAGAATATTCATATGAGCTATGCTACAAACCAGGTAAACAAAATGTGGTCGCTGATGCATTATCGCGAATACCCGTCAAAGAGACACAGGTCAATAATTTATCAGTAGCATCAAGATCGGATGACAGTTCATCTCATAATTTGATTTACAGTATTGAAGGACCAATAAATGCCTTCAAAAATCAAATTTTTTTAAATACTGATAGTGAGCCATCCTATCAATTTAAAATCGTGTTTCCTACATATCACCGGCATATGGTAACGCAACCGGATTATTCGGAACAGATTTTATTAACAATTTTAAAAAAATATTTGAACCCGTCAGTTATAAACTGCATAAAAGCGGAGGAGCCTGTCATGGGAAAAATACAAATACTTTACCCTCTACATTTTAGTAATTTCAAAATAAGATTAACACAAAGAATGGTGGAGGACATAACCAGTAACCATAGACAGCAGGAGATAATAATTAAGGAACACAACAGAGCCCATAGAAATTGCAGAGAAAATAAAATTCAAATTTTAGAAAAATATTATTTTCCTGGAATGGCCAGTAAAATTAAAAGGGTCATAAAAAATTGTGTGACGTGTAAGGAAAATAAATATGATCGTCATCCAGCAAAGCCACAAATTCAAGCAACGCCAATACCCACTTTCCCGGGTCAAATTGTGCATATTGATATATTGCATATGGGGAAACAATTAATTTTAACCGCAATTGACAAATTCTCAAAGTATGCAATCGCAAAACTAATTCGGTCCAAGTCAGCGGAGGATATAAAACAACCCCTAAGGGATATTCTTTTTTCCCTTGTTCCGGAAACAATAGTAATGGATAACGAGAAGTCATTCAAATCGGAGGAGATAAACTTTATGATGGAGAACGAATTTGGTATAGAAATTTACCGAACGGCACCATATACGAGTTGCTCTAATGGACAGGTGGAACGATTTCATTCCACTCTCCAAGAAATAATGCGATGCCTACAACGCGAAAAAGCTCACCAGTCTTTCATTGAACTTCTAGAAAGATCAATCAAAGAGTATAATTATACAATACATTCCACAACAGGGAAAAGGCCAATGGAAATATATTTTGGCAGAAGAGTCTGCAGTGACCCTTCACTATTAGATAAACATAGATTGGAAACAACAAATAAAATTAAGGAGAAGCAAATCACAGATCTTGCTTACCACAACAAGAATAGAGTATCATTAAAGCAATATAACCAAGGAGACCAAATTTACGTTAAAATAAATAAAAGATTAGGGAATAAACTTACACCTAGATATAAGAAAGAGGTAGTCGCTCAAAACTACAACACTACAGTTAAAACACAATCAGGGAGAATAGTCCATAAAAATAATATCAAACAGAGTTGAATATTACCTTTTTCCATATTTTTTTTTTTTTTTTTTTTCTCTCTCTTTTTTAGTTCTACGACCACAATATTTTTTAAACCTCAGAAGTCAACATGAAGACGAAAATCACCATTCAAATAATTTTTGCAATAATATTTACGATTAAAGCGCAACAAATCGATATCCAAGACCTAACAAATAATAATGGATATATACCAATAAAAATCGGAGAGCAACGAACCATTAATCACTACGATAAAATTCTCCATTTTATCAACTTAACAACATATGATGAAACCATTTCATTAATTGCAGAAAACATTAAAACCCTGAAGGCAACTTCCTTCGAGGATGAACAATTATTGGAAACCTTAGACAGGAATTTTATTTTATTAAAAGCAAAAGTAGATTATTTACAACCACATTTTAAAACAAAGCGAGGTTTAGTTAACGTACTGGGTAAGGGATTAAAATATATAGCAGGTACAATGGACAGTGATGACGAAAACCAAATAGCCAATACATTAAGTAGAATGCAGGGCAATGTGCAAGACACGACGGACAATATAAACAATATAATTTACAACAACAAATTCTTAGCTAATCAAATTGATGATATCACTATGCACATAAATAAACAACAAAACCTCATACAAATTTACATAAATGAATTTAGAAAAACAACACAAAATAAAATCAGGACGTTAGAAGACGATTTGCAATTTATGCAGCACACTTACCAAATAAATAATGATATAACCCTTTTGCAAAACCATATAAATGATATTGGACAAATAATTTTTTCTAGTAAAATAGGCATAATCCCCACAGACATCCTAACGCAAACTGAACTCAGCCTTATTCATGACTTTGATAGTTATAGGGACATAAAGATAGCAGTTATTTTTCAAAATAATAACATTATAATAACTATATTAATTCCACAATTTTCCTCTAATATTCTTTCCAAAATAAAATTTGTACCAATTCCAAATGTTAACAATATGTCAATAATATTAGATGATTATCAAATTTTGTTAGACGAAAGTAACAATGTATATAACACATTTGTAGAAGACAACATGGAAAAAAATTTAAAAATTTTCGAAGATGAATGCATTATAAATATTTTGAAACTTAAAGAAGCTAGCTGTAAGTTAGGTCTAGCGTCTAAAACAAGTATTGTCGAAGTAATACCAGGAATATTAATATTTAAAAATTTCAATTCAGATATTGACCATAATTGCAATAATTTAAAAATTAAACAAATAGGAACTTTTATAATTAAATTTGAAAATTGTAAATTAATAATTGCAAATAATACATACGAGAATAATAAAATTAAAATGTACGACACATTTGTCTTACCCAGCAAAATTACAAAAATTAAAGAAAACTCTAATTTCACAACAACTGAGCTAAAATTAGAAAAACTATATATTGAACAAGTAAAACAAAAGGAGCATATTAAGTTCTTAGTAGACAAAAATAAAAATGTACACCTAATTAGTTTAAGTTCAGACCTACTAATTACATTCATTATCATTATGTCAATCTTTATTTTCATATACATTTACAAATATAAAATTAAATTCTATATATCGCCTGAACTGCAATTGCCAACGCGAAACACCGCAAACATGACAAGTGGTCCATTTTTGCAACTAAAAACCAATTCGTAATAATTTTTTAATCAATTAGAATTTTTCATGTCGATTGCGGACACTCGACTTAAGAGGGGAAGAGTTAACGTAACATAAGTTACTGCCACCCACGTCGTCTGAAATATGATTGCACATCATAAACTAGCCGACCCAAATACCCATAAATTACTCATAATAATTACTTACAATAAAGTAAACCCGTGCCGAACATTTCCGCCCGAAATATGATCAGTCATAATTCGGCCGACCTAAATAAATTCCCATGAAATGCATTGGCGCACAACGATCATTTACCCAAGTCCGATCGCACCTCATAAATTTTAAGTGCAATGCATTTATGCAAAGGCAAGACATTTTAAAACAATTAATTTCATAAGTCGCCTGAAATATGACTACTCATCACATTTCAGCCGCACCAAGTAAAACTCACTTCAAGCGGCATTTAACTATTGCGCTATATCACAATCACACGTACTATGCTTGCCCAAAGGCAACATGCCGAGTCGGCATTCATTAAATATGGGTCATATGGAGAAATGCATTGTCACACAGTGACATACTACAATCACCCATACTATGGTTATCCAATGGCAATATGCTAAGCCAGCACTATTGGAAATGGGTCAAATAGAGAAATGCGTTGTAAACGAATTTCTCTCCAAAATGAGCTCTTTCCCAATACATAGGAATTAAATAAATTATTTTTACATAAAGAAATTTGGGTTGCAGAGCAGGCTTAATTTTAGCATAAATAAGACGAAAAATTGTAATTTAGGCTAAGTCTGGTTTTGGATTTCAATAAAGGCGGCCACGCTGCCCAAATAAATCAAACAATAAACAAAACGTTTATTGAACTTGTATTAGAATATGTACGTATGTATGTTTAAATCTGCGCTCTCTATCCAATTAATGCATTCAGCTCAGCTCTGCAACTTATCAGCTTTGGCTCATCATCAGGTTTAATTCGCACGAATACTTTGCCGCGAAAAGAGTATGCCGATGATAACCGCTTCTGCCGCATAAGTTCTGCAGCATATGTCATCACTTCTCTTAATTTTATAGGTAGACTCTCGTGCAGATAAATGGAACCATACCCAGGCAGATTAATGTCAGAGAGAGTAATTGACCTTTGCTTAGATTTGCGATATCCAGCAACAGCTTGTAAAAGAAGATTACGCTCACGTGCAGAAAAGAGTTTAACTACAATAGCACTATTCGAACTACCCCTTTGTTTAGCTTTTGCACTCTGCACACGGAAAGCATCACGCAATGGTGGAGATGTGTGTTCAGCTACTCTGCAGATGTTGGCAAAGAGATCGGGTAAACTCTCTTGGGGTGTTTGTGAGACGCCGGTTATGATAATGTCAGTAGAAACAGCGCTGCTTTCAAGAGCATTGACCTGCGCTTGGGCTGCTAACAAATCTCCACGTAGATTGAGAAAGTCGGAGCAAGCATTCTCTACTGCAGTAACTCTTCTGTCAATTGCGGTGATTTTCATTTTCAGATTTGTCGTTTCGGCAACTAACTCAGAGAATTTTTGCATAATTCGCTCTTCACACTCACACAGCGCGGTAGCTATTGATGTGGAAAATGCTGCGGTTAATTCCTTTACAATCGCATCTCTCTGATCATCAATTTTTTTCTCCAGCTTCGCAAGACTAGTGAGAACACTCGGTGTAGGTGTAACGGGGGTGTTTGGGGAAGGCAAGCCTCTTGGAGGGTTTTTGCGCGACATTGTTGTTGTTTTAAATCAGATGGTAGTAGATGTATGTCAGTGTGTATTGTGTATTTATATAGATTGCTATATGACAAGCAAATTCACACTTTATAATTTATTTTATTTGATTTATTGCCGCCACCAGCAATCAGCAAACACTCGGACACCGGCAACGCAAAATATTTTGTATATCAAAACACTCAAGGAATGGTAAAAAGCAAATTAATTAGAGAGCGCGCGAAAACACGTCGTACTCGTTTGACATTTTCTTCTTGATAAATGTTGGTGTACTCCCAACATTATGTATACTAAGGTCGCTACTAATGATAAACTCAAGAAGGCACTCACCTCTTACGTTGGTGTCTGTGCTACCCCATTCTGTATTGTGGGCATTTGCATCGGCTCCTATGATCAGTGGCAGCTGGGCCCGCCTGCAGTATTCAACCAGCCGCCGCACTTCGTCTGGAGGAACCCTGTCGCCCTCTCCTGCGAAATATGCTGCCGCAAAGACGATGTTTTTGGACTCTCCGCGTATGTCCATTTTCGTCTGAACTGCCACCAGATCTTGATCAGATATTCAGAAATAGTTAATATACTTGTTCAGCACTACACACGCTCTTGGTCTTTACTGAGAAAAATCCCAAATTACCTTGTTGTTAATCTCTTTTAGTCCTCTGACCTGACCCTTTTACACCCACGGCTCCTGTATGAGTGCAATGCCCAAATCGTGCGAGGCAAACCTGCTTGCAATCACCGCGGACGCGCCTTTTGCATGATGCAGATTAATTTGGGCAACATTTGTGCTGTGGCGGGTCAGGCTTGTCCTCATCGGACAGTCGTAGATCCTCATTTGTTTTCTCCCTCAAGTCTAGCCTTGCTAGGTTCAGCCCCTCTAGGAGCTCCTGTGTGGACGGTCCGGTGAACTGCCGGGGTGTTGAGTCGGCATCTGCCGTGTTGATGGCGTCTTTTTCGCTGGTACGGAGCTCCTGTGTAGCCAATCCGGTGACCTGCCCAGGTGCTGAGTCGGCCTCTGCCGTGTTGATGGCGTTTGTGTCGTTGGTGGTGGCTAATTCTGCGACTGCTTCGCTACTACCCGCTGTACCTTCCGTGTTTGCCTGGGCCATCCCTGGAGCTCTATGCTTGCAGGGCTTAACCGGTATAACGCTGTACCTGATGTTCAGTCTGAATGTGGCCGCTTTAATGCCTTGGAAGGATGCGTCATCTACTGCAAACATTAGCTGCAGTCCTCCGTCCTCCACTCCGCTGCTTATCAAACGCCACAATCGCACGTTTAGGTAGGTATTTTTTGACTGCAGAAGTGCTAGTGCAAAGGGCTGGTCTGCGGTTCTAGGGAGATACATACTGATGGTATGTGTCGGCGGAATCTCATCGCCTCTCCGGGTAATCAACGCCGGACCTCTCGAACCTTGGAGGGTTGGAATTGTATTGGCCAGCCATTCTGCCGTCTCTTCATCCTTGCAGTCAATTAGGGGTATCCCCGGTCTGAAGTAAACCCTCCGGAAGGCCAGAGAGTGACCGCACCCCTTGGCGACCTCTACCATGATGACGTCTTGTAGCACAGTCAGATCGTCTTGACTTAGACCATCCGCTGGGTATTGTCGAGGCAGCACAGCCATTGGTTTTGCCGCTGCCGAAGTGGAAGGTGTAGCGTGGGCTCTCTGCCTCTTCGACTGCGGGATTTCTTCCTGCTCGTTTCTGCGCTTCTCGACAGGGGACCTTTCGCCGCGCCTGAATCTCGTAGGCCGGTTTCGCCGCCGACGAGGATGCGTGTTCCTGCTTCTTTGTGCTTCGCGATTGTTTGGTGAGTACCGCCTTTGCTCTTCGCGATGATTTGATGTGCGCTGATTGCTCCCAGATTGCCCGCTGTTATGTGGCGATCGCACATCAAGTCTTTGTTCGGAGCGGTGATGCAAAGCATGCCCGTTTGTCTTTTGATGTCCGCGTTCGTAAGGTTTTGGTTGTGGTTGTGCGCTATGATGTGGCGAGTGCTTGCTCTTGCTTGATTCGCCGCGGGCGTGTGGAGCGTGCTTTCTGCTTTCACTATGATGTGGTGCAAGTTCACTGCTTCTAGAGACGCTTATCTCGCGATTGGAGGGAGGTGTTGGTGGTACCTCCTTGCTAGCTTCCATGTGCAGGAACGCCTTTGCACGGGCGATTTCCGGTGTTCTGCCCTACTGGAGATATTTTAGATACCATCTCACAACAGCTCCGCTCAACCCCTTTCTCAATGCATCATCTGCACCACCTGGTTCTCCGAGCTCGGGAAATTGGAAGGGTCTAGCTTTCTCCTGTGCCCGCTGTTGTTTTGGCTTTCGCCCGTTGGTCCTCGTTCTTTCGCCCTCACTTGTACTGTCGGCAGAGGTTGATCTTGGTCGGCGGCACGCTGTTCCTCTGGCGTTTGTGCGCTTGGTTGCCTGGTCCTGACCTCTCGGATCTGTCTGCTCCCTGCGCATTTCTGTGCTGCTTTGGCGATGCCCCTCTTGGCGTGGAGAGCTTTGGCGACTCCTTTCCTTGTGTGGCGACTTTTTAAAGCTTTGGCTGTGCCTTTACTTGTGCGGTGAGCTTCTAGAGCTTTGGCGCAGCCTCTCTTGGCGTGGTGAAATTTTAGAGCTTCCATGTTGCACATTTCTATTTCCACGCTCGTTTGTGCTTGCGTTTGCTTTGGTGCTGTGATCTCTGCTGGCGGTGTGGTCTTCCAGTAGATCCTGCCTTGATTGACGCTTATCTGCGCTACTATTATTTCGACTTCCAGAGCTGCTGCGTGTGTCATCTCCACTGTGGTTCTTGGCGTCCCGGTTTGCCACCTGCCGGATTGAGGCAATACCGCCAGCGGTGACTAGCCCGCTGTGGTTTGCATTGCGACCTTTACTCTCTCTTCTCAGATTTCCACTTCCGGTGGGTTGGTTGTCGTCATCTTTGGCATGCTCTTTGTTACGATTTTCCGCCTGTAGGATTTCAACAACAACTAGCCCGCTGTGATTTGCTTTACGACTGGCTGCATCTCTTCCCAGTTTGGCGCTCCCGGAGGGTTAATCGTTGTTGTTGTTGTTGTTGTTGTTGTTGTTGTTGTTGTTGTTAACAATGCATTGCCCTGTCTAGAGTGTATGATCATTCCGAAGATCTTCATCAAGCTCTTCTAAGGGGAGTCCAAGGAAACGTGCAGTTTCAACAGGGTTTGTCCAGGGGGACAGAGGGGTTAGAAGAGTAGGTTCAGATGAACAATTGAAGAGATGTAGAGTATCATGGGGGGTCCTACCACATGCAGGGCATGTATTTAAGATTGTATCATTAAGTCTGGATAAGAAGGAGTTTAACCTTACACTATATCCAGACCTAAGCTGTGCCAAGGTCACTCTTGTCTCCCTTGGTAAGGTGCGTTCTTCTTCAGCAATATCCGGTGGAGGACTGTTCAGAACGGGATTCACAGGTAGAGATCCGACAAAAGTGTCTACCGACTCGGTGTGGATGTCGGTTTGAGCCCGCTTATGATGCTGCAGATCAAACGGCAAGGTAATATGATGCCGGATCTCATCATAATGCTTACGGAGATGTCTCCTTATGTCTCTCGGGGGCGGATCTATGTCCAAAAGATGACGGTTTGGATGTGCTGGCTTGTGGCAGTTCAGAAGGAATTGCCTGCTCAGCTTTTCCGCATGCTCTTTTACATTGAGCAGTTTTGCCTCCTGATGTAGGTGAGACTCGAAAGACATGAGGAGACATCCCGTAGCAGTTCTGATGGCAGTATTTTGGCAGACTTGTAACTTCGTCCAGTTGGTGTTATGTACATTAGGCGACCATATGGGCGCAGCATAGTCAAAGACTGGTCGGCCAATGGCCTTATATGTAGTCAGCAACGTTTCTTTGTCTTTTCCCCAAGTACTGCCGGCAAGTGACTTGAGGATTTTGTTGCGACCACGTACCTTTGAGACCATTGCAGACACATGACCAGCAAATGAGAAAGTATTATCCAGTGTCATCCCTAATAACTTTGGGTGGCTGACAGTTGGTAGCTTAGTGTCATCAACGAAAATGTCTAATTCATTTCTCACCTGGTGCGCCCATGTCGTAAAAAGCGTCGCCGTTGATTTTGTCGGAGATATTGTCAGATCTCGCTCAGTGAAAAACCTGGAAAGGTCGCAGAGGTAACCATTGATTCTCGTACAGAGTTCATCAGTATAGGGGCCCTTCCCCGTCGCCATTATTGTACAGTCGTCGGCATATGAAACGACGGAGACGCCCTCTGGTGGTGGGGGCATCTTCGATATATAGAAATTAAACAGTGTCGGGGATAGGACACCACCCTGTGGCACCCCCTGTCCAATACGTCTAGGTTTTGAGGGTTAATCGTCGTTGTTGTTGTTGTTGTTAACAATGGTTAATCGTCGTCATCTCTGGCATGTTCCTCAAAAAGGGACAGTTCTAGGGCAGAGAGGTCTAGGCGTTTGAGAGAGTACGTTCTCAAACTTCTCTTTTCTAACTTCGGTCTCTTGCTGCCGCTACTGGCCTTAGCGATTCTCTTCTGAATCTTTGTTGTTGTTGGGTTTGTTGTTTTTATTGTTGTTCTTTGGCATCATCTTGTTCGTACGACCACTTGCTCGGCGAGGCAAGCATTGTGGTCTATGTATATGGATGGGGAACTCAGTTGGTTAGCCGCGGCAGAGTCCCTTGATGCGGTAAGGCCATAATTACTCCCCAAGTTGGCCCGGTATTGGGGAGGCGCCGTTGTAATACAGCCAGTGTTGTAAGCCTCCT
The DNA here is from genome assembly GCA_964058755.1 of Campiglossa producta. Lineage (NCBI taxonomy): Eukaryota > Metazoa > Arthropoda > Insecta > Diptera > Tephritidae > Campiglossa > Campiglossa producta. The sequence goes on from CAXKVI010000001.1 coordinate 144,926,828, forward strand.
GGCTGCAAACCATCCAATGGGCACGGTGTCGCTTAACACCCTGGATTAGGAGGTGACAGCTCTTTGTTGCCGAACGCATGCGACTCAAACTGGCCGGGTTAACATGGCCTAGACCACGCCAGCCCAGTCAGCCTGTATCGGATGCGTTGGTTTAAGCCCCTACACCAGCGGCAAGGTGTCTGTCCTAGTAGGGGAAAGACGGTCCTAGTAGAAGAAGACGGTCGATTAAAAAAATCTGGTTCACGTTAAAGCTAATATCTTTAAATTTTTTATTAGATACACATTTTCCTAATGTACATAAGTACATAGTACATATTACTTTTGTATGGAATGCATTTTATATATAATATTTAAGACATAATATGTCATACATATATACATATTATATATAGCATACGGATTTATTTTTAAGATAATTGTTAATTTTTAATATTTCGGCCTAAAAATAATTTTAAAACATTGCAAAATATATGTTGTAGAGGACAAAAACCGCAAAGAAATATGTATATAAATTAAGCTAAGTATGTATGTAAATCCATTTGTACAGCTGACCTAAGGACGACCTTGTTTTAGAATTAGAGTTGGTTCAAAGCCTTATCTCAATATATTTATCGTTGATATACATACCGTTACCTTAATTCACAAGAGCCCTAATTTACACATTTTTCGAAAACGACTTTTTCACATATTTAAGTATGTCATAGTAAAATACATACTTACTACAAATTTTAAGGAGCTACTAGCTGTAATAACGGATATATTATTTACATGCGTTCAAAGTAAAAAAAATTTTGTTTTTTGCTTCTCCTGTAAAATTTTTTTTATGTCAGTTAGGGCCTTTGTGAATGAAGGTAGCGATATGTAGGAGAATAGGGGGTGATTGACCCTTTTATGAGATAAAAAGCTTTGAAACAAACTGATTTAGGGTGTTCTTCCGCCCAGCTGTCGAAGAAGATGTATATTAATTTGTAAATACATATTTAATTCTATTTTTGGATAAATTTCAATTGGAACAATAATAGGCTAGACGATAACACTTGTATAATGATCAGGCTAAAATGGGAACGAATGATTTTCTGTGAGTTTTAGGCATTTTTTAATGTTTTGAGAGGTTTTACTATAAAGCTAATAATGTTATGATGACTAGTTTTAGGGTGCTTAAATAATTCAGAAATACTGACATAATACAAAATTACAGCTTTTAACTTAATAAGACAGTATGATTTCTTTCTAGTATTCATTTTGTAGTGTTAGCTCTACAGCAGAGATTGTTCTAGCATAATTTTGTCAAATCCTTGCGGGGGTACGAAATGAAAGTTATCCAATATGATGTCCACAATCGCTCCATTACCAACTGTCGTTAAATAAAAATATCAAGTTACATGAAATTTCTAAAATAAAATATATATTTTACCGAATATAACAGGATAAACGGTGCCTTTAATATTCCGGAATGGCACTTCCAGGCTTTTGCCATTGAAATAAAAGTTCAACTCTATATGATCGAATGCGACGCCAACGATGTCTCCTTCTTGTGGAAAATTATGCTGCGGATGTATAATCAAGTTGCTTTCAGTATTTTGGCTACTAACATGTATATCGCTACTGAGCAAATTATCTTCAGGCACATCTTCAATGCCAATTAGACCTGCTGCGGCTGCTGCTCCATTTACAAAATTATTAGCAAGGTTTGTTGGTTCTTGTGTGGTCACGGCCACAGGATGAAACTTTTCGTTGTTGTGGCGTGTGGAGTTATCTGAGCATAGGCACCAGGATTCTTTGTCACCGCCTCCAAACTTTTTCGTTAAATCAGATTGCCGCGTTGCTAAACCGACAGACCAGCTGCCACCTTGTTGTATTTTTATTTCAAAGTAAGATTTGGATTGAACCAGTGGTGCTGTGGTCAAAGCACCTCCGGACCCAGTTATCCGCAGCTGCTTTGACAGTAGTATAACATCCGAACCTACGTTAAACATTAAAACCGTTCATATGCATAATTTCGGCAGATTTTCATATACTTGCCCGCAAAGGAAGAGTCCAGGAATATGTCGGGATCACGAAAACGATGTGCTGCTGAGGAAGAAGTTTTTCTCATATTTCCATTACGGCAAGTCCGCAAACAACAAAACATTATATTAAATTATTTATAAATATGTGTAATAGTCCAAGAATTATAATTCTATATACATTCACTTTCACTTTGTTGCAAATATTGTTTTAACTGCAATTGTCGAAAACAGATGTTTCAACTCTACACTCGTGGAGAGACGTCATTACGCAGTGTTTCCACTTTACCACTATTGTGGGAAATCTACAATTCCGGCCTTTTTGTTTCGTAATCGTTCTGGGATAAATACATACCCTGTAAAAACATTGGAGTACCCATACTACTCCAAGAAAACCCAATTCAATATAAAAATGTTGCACCAATTAACATGTAGCACGAGAGCACCCATAGGCATGGTATTTTTGATTAATAACAAGCTAAGTTTTTCTGAGCGCCTTCCTTTCGCCGAGACGCCCAACTTTTTTATCTTCGGAAATTCTGGAATGTGCGACCCTTGGGAGGTAGGGGGCGTGGAACATGTCAATTTGGTGCATACAAATTTTTTATGAATAACCGTTTTATTTTTATTTCACTAACTGCCACTGTCGTAACCAACTCACGAATATATGTGGCCTACAAATTGTATGCGACATGAAATGGGACCGACAACCCAAATATGTCAAAATGACGTCATCAAAATATTTATTAACATGAAGCTAATTTTTCCACAGTTCGTTGTCAGTGATGAGCACAATTCAATAGCATTATTGGCCTACTAAAATTGTGCGACATGTAGCCAGACCTCCGCCCCAAAGTGGTCAATTTGGTGTCAACATTTTTTTTATTAATAACAACCTGATTTAAAGTTTGTATCTTAAGGAATAACGAATAAAAAACGGCTGTTGCACTGGCCTACAAAAAAGTGCGACATGTGAATAAAATCGATATTTTTATATATTCACACAAATACATGAGTTCCATAAAGCTTTCGGCAGAATCAGTCCGCCAATACGTCAGCTGCGTCACGTACGTCAATTTTAGAGCAAATTCTACTTTGACGTATCCGTCGTATCTGGCGTTACGCATACAAACACCCGCAGTCTACTTTGCAGTCAGTTGTTTCAACGTACTGACGTACTGATTCTGCTGAACGCTTAAGTGTTTGCTAATTTGATATGGAAATATATATCTCAATAAATTTGTATGCACTTAAATATAAGTATGTGATATAAAATTATCACGAATAAACCCTTTTATTTTCTGCTTAAAGTAATTTTGGGTACTCCACGGGCAAGTAAAGTGATACATTCAACTTATACTTCACAAAGTCTCTTCAAAACAAAAACACAAATTGTTGGGCTAAGGAAAAGATTGATTTGCTTGGTAAATAATGTCAGATTTACATAATTTTATATTCTCAGGCAATCAGGTGTCGCCATTGTGTGGATGGTACCAGCAAAACCAAACATCCGTTCCAATTGCACCGAAACCAAAAATTTCTGGGTGGCTAAAATCTAAAAATTGTCATGCCTAGTACATACGTACTAGTACATTCGCAGTTCAACTTGGTTGTAAAACCTCAATCTTACTTTTTAACTTAATCTATACATTTTCGATTTAGTTAATACAGAAACAATTAGGCTAGAAATGTAACCTATGTCAATACCAGCGTTCACTACAAAGTAGTATAGCTAAATAAAATATACTTATAAGGCTGTGTGCTAATTGAAAACATTTTTCGTCAGAGTAAAATGAGGTGAACAAATTTCCTATGGTGAACGAATATTTGCCATTTTGCTGTGCCAAACGAAACGTTAAATTATGACAGTAGTAAATTTTGACGTATGGAAAAAGCACGTGCAAAAGCAGATGCTTTGTGAATCAATTCTCATTTTACGTGTTTTTCATGCATTTATATTGCGTATTATTCGCATTATATTATATTTTAGTGTTAAATAACGCATGTGAACATAAATTTATGTGAAATAATATGAATGTTAACAGCACATGCATCCCTGTGCTCACATTATTGATTGTCAAAATTTGACCTGTTGTTGTTGTTGTTGTTAACAACAAAACACTCCCCGAAGGTTTTGGGGAGTGATGCCGAAGTTGACAGTCCTTGGCCGGATATGACCCCGGTACGCTGCGGTACTCCCTTGCGGTACTGCCCGTCTGTCGTGGTAGCGATTTGGTATGACCAGTGGAACCTTCTAGGTCATGGCATCCCTCCATCCATGAGGAAGGAGAAGATGGGTAATGAGAGGTGAGAGGCATCATATCCGTAGATCAACCATCGAGTAGCACGTCAATTACCTATGTGCATATTAGTCGCCTCTTACGACCGGTATACCTACCTCGGGCATATTCTAAACCCCTAACCCGCAGGGCTAGGGCAAATTCTGACGTTCATATTCACCACGATAACTGTCAGAATTTAACATCGCTCTGTCAAAATTTGCTTTTTTAAACCGTTTGGCACACAGCCTAAGGTATAATAAGCAACAGCTTGTTTGCGCAAACATTTTTTAGCACCCTGTTTATATTTTAAAAATACACAGAACGAATTATCAATAAGGGAGTAAATAAAGGGGAAAAAAACAAAAATATTTCCCGGTTACCGTTTTGGCCGAAATGTACTATTTTTGTTACGAATTTTTTCTCCCCGTACGATGGTACGTAACTACCAAATTTGGTACGTTTTTGCCATTTTAACTTCAACGCAACTCCGATGACACTGCTACAAATATAAAAAATTAGCAAATATCTGATGAATCAGACCACGCCCACCGTGACCATTGTTTATCCTTACTATAGTTTGGCAACTTATTTTCTTCTTCTTACGAATTTGAGTGGAAGTCACTGGCTGAGTGACTCCAAATGAAATGGAATGAAGGAAAAGTGTGAAGCCCAATAAGCCATTTTGTTTGACATCAACCTGAGACGCATTTGAGATGAAACCTTCAACGTCAATTCTCACTTTTTGAAAACTTAATATCAATTAATCAATCAATAATTTTTCGATTCAAAGATAAACTACCAGAAGCAGATCAACTTTTTTGCCAAATGAGTATTAACTTGAGGTATAATTAAATATAAAAATTATAATATAAATGTCTGACAGTTTCTGCCTCCACAGTTTTTATACATACGACCCCCTCTACCATTCCCTAAAATAAAATTTGTCCAAATCGTGGTACATTATTCTAATATATGACCCTCATTATTTGCCAAACGTTTGAGAATATATTTTTCTGTGCTTATGGGGAATATGCTGTGCGTGTGTATTAAGCGTTAAGCAGAATCAGTCCGTCAATACGTCATGTACGTGACGTACATCATAACAAAACGTACGTGCCTCACAGGGATGGCACATAGCGATTGACGTACGTCATGTTGAAGTACACAGATATGTCAACAAAGTAATTAGCGCAAAACGAAAATTATTAAAAAAAACATAACAAATGGAAAATTTCGGTTAAAAACATGGAAAATATTAAAAAATTACTTTGGTTAAATTTGCGTTTTCACAATTTTCCCAAACGCGTTGTCAAATTGGCGGTAAAATTGATTTTGACATTTGTCACGCAGCTGCCGTTCCGTCAAAATAGAAAATTGGCAAAGGATGCCGGATCCGTTGACTGATACTTTGTCAATCTAGCGTTTTACATGCAAAATACACACAATCTACTCGGCTGTCAGTTTTTTCCTTTTCCGGCAAGTACGTGACGGACTGATTCTCCCGAAAGCTTTAGTGTGTTTTTTGTGAGTTTTTTTTTTTTTTTTGTATAATATTATTATTTTATTTGCAATCTGTCATGTTAACATTCAGCAAATGTGATAAATTTTTACAAGTAGCAGAATATAAAAATAAATATAAAACATATTTCATTGCAGTATTACTTCAATTCAATTTTTGGTTTTCTTAACAATTATGGCATGTATATTTGGTGTACATATGTATGAGCATAAATACTTAATTTCTAAAAGGCAAATCAAGGACGTGAAACCTTTTAAGTCGTTTTGTTTCTTCACTATCATCTAATAAGCATATTGCAAGAGTATTGCTGTGATCGCTCAGTTTGAAGTTCAAATATCTATTGGATAATCTTCGCACTTCTTCCTTTACATAGGGAATTTCAAGGTCACTATGTATACTTTCGTTTGTAATAAACCATGGCGCATTTAGTATCATTCTAAGTGTCTTTGATTGGTATCGTTGTAGTATTTCGATGTTGGAATTGGCTGCCGTGCCCCACAGCTGTATACCGTATGTCCAGACTGGTTTTAAAAACGCTTTGTATAACCGAATTTTGTTCTCAAGACTTAGTTCAGACTTAGCTCCAAGGAGCCAGTACATTTTGTTTGTCTTTATCTTAAGTTGTTGTCGCTTTGCCTTAATGTGGTCTTTCCACGTAAGTCGTCGATCTAGATGCATTCCAAGATATCTCACTGAGTTCTTCTGGGGAATAGGTGTGGCATTTATGTATACTAGAGGAGAGCTTTCTCTTCTGGTAGTGAAAGTCACATGAACAGATTTGTCGGTGTTCACTTTAACATTCCATTTTTTCATCCATGTTTCTATTTTTATCAGCTCGGGCTGAATATGTGATGTAGCACTTGTTGGAGTTTCGCCCAGAGATAATAAGGCTGTATCATCAGCAAAAGTTGCAATCATAACCTCATTAGTCGTTGGAAAGTCAGATGTAAATATCGTGTAAAGGACAGGTCCCATCACACTACCTTGAGGCACCCCGGCCTCAATTGAGTGTATTTCGGAACGCTCATTCCTGTGTTTTACATAGAAGCAGCGATCGCTCAAATACGATTTTAGCATTAGATAGAATGGCAAAGGAAAATGTTTTTTTAATTTGTAAAGCAGTCCTGGGTGCCACACCCGATCGAAAGCTTGCTGTATGTCCAGAAATACTCCCGAACAATATTTTTTGTTTTCTAGTGCATCAGTGATTATACTAACAACTCGGTGGCATTGTTCTATTGTTCCATGTTTATTTCTGAACCCAAACTGGTGCTCAGGTATAATATTGTCTCTTTCAATAACCAGCAGCATTCTTCTCAGAAATATTCTTTCAAATATTTTGGAGAATGTCGCCAGCAAACTAATAGGCCGGTATGATTTAATGTCGTTTTCTGGCTTGTTCGGCTTGGGTATCATTATAATTTCCGCACATTTCCATTGGGTTGGAAAATGATCAAGCCGGAGAATTTGGTTGAATAACATTGTCAAGTATTGTATGGATTTTTCAGAAAGCGATTTAATCGTTTTTGCGTCAATTCCATCATATCCCGGTGTTTTTGAGTTGTTCAATTTTATTATCTCTTCCTCAACTTCTAATTGAGATATACGTTTTATTGGTAGGTCCATTTGGCAGGCGACATCTAAGAAACCCATAACTTCTTCATTGTCCAAATAGCTGTTTAGTGAGAGCGGTTGGAAGGTCTCTTTCAAGTATTCACCAAATGCTTGAGCTTTTCCTATATCTGTTTTACACCATGAGCCATCAGCGTTTCTAATAGGGACATTTCTTTTTGTTGGCCTTTTTAAATATTTCGTTGTTTTCCATAAGCAGTGCTCGTTGTTTTTATCTACATTGAGATTTTTGAGAAATTCCGAAACTGTCTTATTTTTATATTCGCTTAAAGCTTGTTTTAGTTCTTTGCTGGCTTGATTAAGTTTCTTTTTATCATTTGGTAGTCGCCTTGTCTGCCAAATTTTACGTAATTTGCGCTTTTGTCTAATCATGTCTCTTATTTGAGACGGAAGAAAAGTTTTGTGCTGGGCATGAGACTGATTAATAGGAGTAGCCTGATACGCAGCTTCATAAATAAGTTGAGTGAAGGACTCTATTGCAGTATCTAGATCGAATCCATTTTTAATGGATACATCGGAAAGGATACGAGCGTCCATATACTGATGAAAATAGCCAATGTCAGTTTTCAAGGTTACTAATCTTTGCGTCTTTGTGGTCTCAGGTAGCGTATTTACAGTGACAAGAATTGGCGAATGGTCCGAGCTCAGATCAAAATTTTCTGCAACGGATAGCATATGTCTCGAAATCCCTTTGTACACAACAAAGTCAAGAAGGTCGGGAATTTTTCTTGGATCAGAGGGCCAGTAGGTTGGCGTGCCTGTAGATAAAACAGCCAAGTGATCACTAGTTATACATTTATGCAATTGTTTCCCTTTTGGATTAGTGAGTCTTGAACCCCACCATGGATGCTTGGCATTGAAGTCACCGCCCACAACGAAGATTGGCCCTAGTTTGTTGAAAAAGTTATGATATTCATCTTGGGTTATAGTAAAACGGGGAGGAAAGTATACTGCACAAAGCGAAATATTGTAGGAATTGCATAAAACCTTAACACATGTTGCTTGAAGTTGAGGACTAACTATTTCTTCCTCAATTGTGTATTTAAGTGCTGACTTAATTATAATGGCTGTTCCCCCATGGGCTTTGCCATCAGGGTGGTTGCTGTTAATGAGATCATAGCCTCTTATTCTAATATAAGATCGCGTTGTAAAGTGAGTTTCTGAAATAAGCATGGCATCGATATTGTAAGTGGAAAGAAATATTTCCACTTCACGGATGTGGTTTACTAAACCATTGGCGTTCCATACTGCAAGCTGTAGGTTTACTTGCATAGCTGGTTCATTAGCATTGTCATCATAGTTATCAAGTTGTTTGTCATTTCTAATTGCTTAGTGAGAAGTGTTTCGATTTTTTGCAACGTATTGGGCTCATTTGGTTGCTCGGAATTACCTTTCAGTGCTTCCGCAAATGTAGCATTTCCATTTGCTGCATTATAATCATTAAAATTCTGCTGATAAGCGGATCTATCAGCTCTGGTTTGGTATTTTTGACTATAACTTTTTTGTTGAACTACTTTTTGGTAGATTTTGCAGCCTTTGTAACTAGCTGGGTGGCTTTGAAGGCAGTTAGCACATTTAGCTGGTAATTCTTTACTTTTAGTACATTGAGTACTGGGATGTTCAAGCCCGCATCTAACACAATTGAATGGCTTTGTACAGTAAGTCTTTGTGTGCCCAAATTGTTGACATCGGTGACATTGCACAATGTCATTCGACTTCCTTGGCGGTTCAACGACTACCATAGCATTATGAATGTGCTTCAATTCATAAATTGTTTTGTTGTTAGGATTTGGTTCAATATCAACAAAAAACATTGGCAAAGGTAGCTTGGTATGGCGACTACGAATATTGACAATATTCCTTACTTTGTGTCCAAGTAGTTCTAGCGAAGTTTTTATATCGCTGACATCAGTTGAGTGGTGTAAATTTTTAATTACGACTCTATAAGCTCTTTCTTGTTTGAGCTGATACGTGTGAAAGATGATATTATTAGTTTTCATATGTTTAACTAGGGTTCTATAGGAATCCACATTTTTTATCATAATTCTTACTTCCCCACCCCTTGCTGCTTTGTAGTTGTAATCCATATGAGGAATAACAGAGTTGAACATTTCAATCATTTTTTTAATATCACTAACGTTAGGCACAAATATAGGCGGTGGTTTTATGACTGCCTCTCTCTGAGAGGTTGTTTCTTCAATTTCATTTTCGTCTTGTTTGTTGTACTCGTCTGCGAACACAGAAAACCTGTTTGCATTTGATGACATAGCTACGCTTTCGTTTTGTTTTTGAATTTTTTTTCTTAGCACTTCAGGTGAAGAGGGATTATTTCTTTTGGCTGGTGTTGTCACAGTCTGCCATTCTATTTGGTTCACTTCACTTACTTCCATTGTACTCATTGTCGATTTACTGCAAGGTGCATTGAGGGGGTCACCCACAACTACCTCTCAGTGAAATGTTTTTGCTCTTTTTGTTTTTAAAGAGGTATACACATATGTTTTTTATTGTTATTGTTTTTGCAAAGGCTTGCGAATAGTCTATTATAATTGAGGTGTTGGAAAACTATCAGCACTATGCGCTCGGTTGTTGATCGTTCCGCGGCTCAATGCAGACTTTTTTTTTGTGAGTTGCGCTACTATATAAGGTATACTATGACCGTGACTGCCAGTAGGGTGTCCCTTCCAGGTATGAAAAAAATGTCCTTTTGAGATACGATATCGCAAAAGATGTCAAAATTTGCTTAATTGAATACATGTTAAGGTAAATTTCAAATAAATAAGCGAATTTAAATTTCTACAAACCAAATTAGACACTAATAGGGTGTGTCGAAATACTTTTTGAAGATTTTCTTTACACAAGACCCCTTAAAACTTGCGTGTTTCATAGCAAATTACGAAATAGTATAATCAGTAACGTCTGCAACGCAACTTCTTACTGAAAAATCAATAAATTCGTTCAAACGTAACATCCGCAAATTTAACACATTCTGTGCCAGTGAGTCACCGGTGATCACAACAAAAAACTTACCTTAAGTAATAAGTATATGTACCTCACTTACCATGACATGAAAACATCTCAAAAGCGTCGTATTATTTTAGTCCTGATAAAAAATTCCTTTATAATTCAGAGCGCAATATGGTTTTTCTTTTTGGTATTTGTGTTAATTTTTTAATTATTATTAAATATTTATTAATTTTCCCAGAACAAAAGTAAACACCAAATTAAAAGTTTGTACTAAATATACAAAAAAAGAAAATAAACAAAATAATATTTCGTCGCTCCCAACGAAGACTAGCACAGTTCAGTTAGCGTGGAAGACTAGCACTGTTCGTTCTTTGCGTGGAAGACTTACACACTTCAGGGCGTCCTACCCCTGCAGCGAAACCTGAAACTAGTCAGAAAAATACTAGTATACAACTAGAATTTTCTGGTAGAAATCATACTAGTCAGGAAATATCCACTTCATACTAGTATACAACTAGAATTTTCTGGTACAACTCATACTAGTCGGGAAATATCCATTTCATACCAGTATAAAACTAGAATTTTCTGGCTGAACCCATACTATTCAGGAAATATACATTCCATACTAGTATATAACTAGATTTTTCTGGATGAAATTATACCAGTTGAAAAATACAAAATTCATTCCTTTCGTTTTCTTTTATAATTCATAGATGCTTTTTCGTGCTAGGGTAAATACAAATAGCCGCTGCTTTCTTAAGAATAAACATGAAAATAAAGTGGAGGGATAAAATAAAGGGTAAGCCAGGAAAATTCTGGTTGAAATCACACTAGTCCAGGTTTAATGCTTTTTGGACTGGTATGAGACTAGTATATTTTATACTAGTCATTTTTGGACTAGTATGTGGACTAGTTCATTTTATGGAAATTATACTAGTCCAGGTTGAACTAGTATGGAACTAGTATTTTACAAATAGTATGAAACTGGTATTTCCTGACTAGTAGATAACTGGTATATTCTGGTCGAAATCTGACAATTGATATCTCGTAGGACATCAACACGTAAAAAATACCAGTTGCTTATATGGAAAAAAGACGGAACACTGACTAGTTGGGCCCGGTGCACCAACTAGTTGTAAAGTAGTTTACAACTAGTTGCTTTCGCTGCAGGGACCTTACTAGACTTCACACAATCTTTTTCTCAAATTTTAATCACCATATGCCGAGAATACCAGTTCTGATGTTTTCTTTTGAATCTTTCAATATCTCCCGTGAATTTTTTAAAAAATCTCTTAATATAAGAATGAAAATTTGTAATTTGTTTGTTAATTTCTAGAATTTTTCGTTTTGTGAGACTTGCTTTTATTTTTTCAAACACCCACTTCGAGATTGATTCCTTTTTTCCATTTGATACCCAAATGTCGAACAATTCGGAATTGCTGAGATGGAAGTTAACGGGAAAAAGATCGAATTTTTTAAAAATGGCTATTAAATATCTACATGGCTTTAATAAATACACTTTTACTAAATAATATAGCCTCTTTACTTTTGTGAATCGTTGTGTAGTTATCTAACCCTAATACACGTAGAAACATGGGAAAAACTTGTTAAGAGTAAATTCTACTTTTTCCTGTGTTATCCATAAAAATGTGCACTTGTTTTTAATCAAGCTTAAGTTTTCCACTCTTGAATAGTTCACAGCAAAAAAAAAATACGCAAAACTTTAATATTATTGTGGCGAAATTTTGGAATTGGGACCAATGTGCAAACGGCAAACGGAAAATTTCAAAGCTGTACCTATGACAAGGGCCTAGGAATGGGGGTCAAAGTCGCCAAAAAATTACCCTAACTTCACTTATTTTATAATGGATGATTTTCACATATTTGACGTACATATATTACCACCCCGCGTCAGTATCAAGTGTTGTTAGACCCGTACCAGTGACAAGGCTCCAGCCAGACACCCACAGTTCGCGGATGTTCCTATGGAAATTTATTCTGTTTTACCAATTTCACGCATTTGGGCCACTTTGGCTGCTTTTAACTACCCAATATTTTTCCATTTTTTGTAGAATACTATCAGTCATTTCGGACTTCGTCCCATGGCAAAAACTTCAGCCAGACACCTCAAAATTCGGGAAAGTTTACTAATTTTTACTGCGCTTTCACATGTTTAAGCGGGTTTGCCCAACTTTGGCCTCTTTTAAATAACAGATCTTCACACATGTGTCGTAAAATACTACCCTTAAGTAGAATCAAGCATTTCCAGACATCATCCCATCGAAAAACCTTCAGCCAGACACCTCAAAGTTCGGGAGCTTTTATTTTCCTATTAATTTGTTTTCTCTTGTTTGTCCCACTTTTACTACTTTTAAATGACGGATATTTGCACATGTGTCGAAGAACACTACCCTTAAGTAGTTTCAGTAATTTTTAGAATTCGTCCCAATGCAAAAACTTCAGCCAGACACCTCAAAACACGGGAAATTTTACTAATTTTTACTGCGCTTTCACACGTTTAAGCGGGTTTAACAAACTTTGGCCACTTTTAAATAGCAGATCTTCACACATGTGTCGTAAAATGCTATCCTTAAGTAGAATCAAGCATTTCCAGACATCTTCCCATAGCAAAAACTTCAGCCAGACACCTCAAAGTTCGGGAACTTTTATTTTCCTATTAATTTGCTTTCTCTTGTTTGTCCCACTTCTACTGCTTTTACATGACTGATATTTTCGTAGGACACTACCCTTAAGTAATTTCAATCATTTCTAGACTTCGTCCCATGGCGAAAACTTGATATACAAATTGATACACAATGCAAGGAAGTGTCTCTCACCATCAAGAAATACTATTCACAAAACGGAAAAATATACTTAAAATAAATATAGTTTAAAAAAACTAAAACTCACGCTTTTAGAGTGTAATGAAAAGCGAAAAAGCGTGGCCCGCTTTGTGCCATAATTTTGGTATATCGAGCGCAAGACGCTTTTCCCACATAAAGCTAGTTTTTTTACTACGCTTTCATTATAGACCAAGATCCCAGAGCCTAAAAGCGTCACTTATTTTATAATGGATGAAACCAATACCGATCGATAGTCCTCCCCGAATCTAGAAAGAATGTGAAAATTTTAAAGCTGTACCTATGACAAGCGCCTAGGAATCGGGGGTCAAAGTCGCCAAAAAATTACCCTAACTTCACCCCAGCCAGACACCCCCAGTTCTCGGATTTTCCTATGGAAATTTATTCTGTTTTACTAATTTCACGCATTTGGGCCACTTTGGCTGCTTTTAACTACCCAATATTTTCCCATTTTTTGTAGAACACTACCCTCAAGTAGTATCAGGAATTTTTAGACTTCGTCCCATGGAAAAAACTTCAGCCAGACACCTCAAAACTCGGGAAATTTCACTAATTTTTACTGCGCTTTCACATGTTTAAGCGGATTTGACCAACTTTGGCCTCTCTTAAATAACAGATCTTTACACATGTATCGTAAAATGCTACCCTTAAGTAGAATCAAGAATTTCTAGACATCATCCCATGGAAAAAACTTCAGCCAGACACCTGAAAGTTCGAGAACTTTTATTTTCCTATTAATTTGCTTTCTCTTGTTTGTCCCACTTTTACTAATTTTAAATGATAGATCTTTTCACATGTGTCGTAGGACACTACCCTTAAGTAGTTTCAGTAATTTTTAGACCTCGCCCCATGACAAAAACTTCAGCCAGACACCTCAAAGCTGAGGAAATTTCATAATTCTTGCTGCGAATTCACATGTTTAACTGCGTTGCTCTAACTTTGGCTGCTTTTAAAGGGCAGATAATTTCACATGTGTCATAGAAGACCACCCTTAAGTGGTATCACGTACTTTTTGACTTCGCCCCATGTCAAAAACTTCAGCCAGACACCTCAAAACTGAGGAATTTTTATAATTCTTACTGCACTTTCACATGTTTAAGCGAGTTTGTCCAACTTTGGCTGTTTTTGAAAGGCAGATCTTTGCACATGTGTCGTGGAACACTATCTGCAAGTAGTATCAGGCATTTTTATACTTCATCCCATGGAAAAAACCTCAGCCAGACACCTCAAGCCTGAGGAATTTTCATAGTTCTTACTGCTTTTTCACATGTTTAATCGGGTTGGTCCAACTTCGGCTGCTCTTAGAGAGCGGATCTTTTCACATGTGTCATAGAAGGCCACCCTTAAGTGGTATCAGTTACTTTTAGATTTCGCCTCATGTCAAACACTTCAGCCAGACACCTCAAAACTGAGGAATTTTTATAATTCTTACTGCACTTTCACATGTTTAACCGAGTTTGTCCAACTTTGGCTATTTTTGAAAGGCAGATCTTTACACATGTGTCGTGGAACACTATCTCCAAGTAGTATCAGGTATTTTTAGACTTCATCCAATGGAAAAAACTGCAGCCAGACACCTCAAGGCTGAGGAATTTTCATAGTTCTTACTGCTTGTTCACATGTTTAATCGGGTTGGTCCAACTTCGGTTGCTTTTAAAGAGCAGATCTTTTCACATGTGTCATAGAAGACCCCCTTAAAGAAGTATCGGATATTTTTATACTTCGCCCCATGTCAAAAACTACAGTCAGACACCTCAAAACTGAGGAATTTTCATAATTCTTACTGCGATTTCACAGGTTTAAGCGAGTTGGTCCAACTTTTGCTGTCCGTAAAGGGCATATCTACACACATGTGTCATAGAAGACCACCTTAAAGAAGCATCGGGTATTTTTATACTTCGCCCCATGTCAAAAACTACAGCCAGACACCTCAAAACTGAGGAATTTTCATAATTCTTACTGCGATTTCACAGGTTTAAGCGAGTTCCCTGCAGCGAAACCTCAAACTAATCAGAAAAATACTAGTATACAACTATAATTTTCTGGCAGAACTCATACTAGTCAGGAAATATCCATTTCATACCAGTATACAAATAGAATTTTTCGGCTGAACCCATACTAGTCAGGAAATATCCATTCCATACTAGTATACAACTAGATTTTTCTGGATGAAATTATACCAGTTGAAAAAAACAAAATTCATTCGTTTCGTTTTCTCTTATAATTCATAGATGCTTTTTCGTGATTGGGTAAATACAAATAGCCGCTGCTTTCTTAAGAATAAACATGAAAATAAAGTCAAATGATAAAATAAAGGGTAAGCCAGGAAAATTCTGGTTGAAATCATACTAGTCCAGGTTAAAAGCCTTTTTGACTAGTATATTCCATACTGGTCCTTTTTGGACTAGTTCATTTTATGGAAATTATACTAGTCCAGGATGAACTAGTATGGAACTGGTATCTTACAACTAGCATGAAACTGGTATTTCCTGACTAGTAAATAACTGGTATATTCTGGTCGAAATCTGACAATTGACATCTTGTAGGACATCAACACGTAAAAAATACCAGTTGCTTATATGGAAAAAAGACAGAACACCGGGCCCAACTAGTCAGTGTTCTGTCTTTGTTCCATATAAGCTCGGTGCACCAACTAGTTGTAAAGTAGTTTTCAACTAGTTGCTTTCGCTGCAAGGTAGCGACATAAGAGTGACATTGTCTGAAATGCAACAAATTCCACATCTGAACACTTTGTATGGGCTGAACTGTTCTAATTTGCTTGATCATGTCCTATGGAGAGATCAATTGCGAAAAAAAACTCGAGCTCTGAGGTGTTTGGATGTAGTTTTTGTCATGGGAAGATCTCCAAAAATGCCTGATACCACTTAAAGCGGGCTACTCACCTGCCAAGAAATGCCTCAAGAAAAAAACCAGCATATATTTCTTGTGCCTGGTCAAGAAATTTTGACGTTTACGGCATTTTCCATTTTCTTGCAAATTACTATTATAAAAATGTACAAAATATGTTTAGCGAGACATGTACTCATCTTTGCCGTGAATCTGCACGTTTACCTCAAGAAATATATACGAGCATATTTATTTCTTGAGGTAAACCGGCGTTGCCAACTATCGAAAAGTGCTGTATTTTTTCTTCTGAGCTGAGTATTGGCTCAAGAAAATGTGACGTGTGAAAACCGTTCTTGACCATTTCTTGAGCGTTTTTTTATATGGAGTTTGACATTTCTTGGCAGGTGAGTAGCCCGCTTAAGAGTTGCGTTCTACGACACATGTGTAAATATTCGCCTTTTAGGTTAGGTTCAAGTGGCTGCCGCAGAGGCACACTTAGGCCAGTTTTGAAAGGCCCGTTGTGATACCACCAACACAAGGAAAGTCAGTCCCGGGACCCAGCCATATGGAAAATCCCTGAGTTGTTGGGATTTTCCACATAGCAGAATCCCGGGACTGACACTCCTAAACCGACACCGTTACTCCTCCTCGAACCACTTAGATGACTTTATGAAGCCCATCAAGTCCTTTATGTCCAGTTCCGCGATCTGGCTTAGGCTATCCAGGAACGGAACTCCCAAAAAGAGCGTTCTCGCCCCGCTTAAAGCCGGACAGTTGCAGATGAGGTGATCCACTGTTTCCTCCTCCTCATCATCTTTGCAACTCCTGCAGCATCGTCGGTAGGGCACACCTAGCCTTTCTGCATGCCTACCAATGAGGCAGTGACCGGTTAATACCCCTATCAATATGCAGATTTCCCTCCTAGCTAGGGCATAAATGCGTCTAGACCTTTTAAGATCCCATTTTGGCCAGGTTTGTTTCGATATGCGACACCCTGGGGATTGCAGCCATCTTTCGTTGGCTTGACGGAGTGTGTGCTCCTTCAGCATTAGTTTGCATGTGGCAAACGGCATACCTAAGCGCTCTTTATCCTGAAGAACCTGCTTGGTCGTGCCCTGCCTGGCAAGCTCGTCTGCCTTACAGTTTCCCTCAATGTCCCTATGTCCCGGGACCCATATGAGGTTTACGCGGTTCTGTTGGGCCATCTCCTGAAGAGATCGACGACAGCTGAGCGTCAGTTCAGAGTTGAACGTGTATGAGCCAAGGGATTTGATGGCCGCTTGGCTATCGCTGAAAATAGCGATATCTTCTCCGATAACACGTTTGATTAACCAGGCCGCGGCGTCCAGGATTGCCGAGACTTCCGCCTGGAAGACGCTACAATGATCAGGTAGTCTGAAGGAGAGCTCAAGGTCCAAATCCCTTGAATAAACGCCTCCTCCAACTCTGCCGTCCAACTTCGAGCCGTCGGTGTATATGGAAGTGCCACCATTTGTTTCGGGACACCAATCCGTCCTCTCCCAGTCTTCTCTGCTGGGAATGTTTATTTTGAAACAACTATCCCCGACTGTAGTAGTCGCACAACGATCTGTGCTTAGAGGGAGAAAGCTGTAAGATTCCAGAATACTGGAGTGTCCAATAGTACCCGCAGCCCAACTGGAGGTTTCTCTTAGGCGCAGAGCTGATGCCGCCGCTGACCGAAACCCTTCCAGATCAAGTGGCAAAATGCCCAGAATGACCTGGAGGGCTTCGTTGGGCGTTGTCCTTAGCGCACCGCTTATACAGATCATATTGGATCTATGGACTTTCCGCAACAGATTCAGGTATGTTGCCTTGCTCAGCGCAGGCCACCATACGACGACTGCATAAAGCATGATTGGGCGAATGATGGCCGTGTAGATCCAACTGCATACTCTAGGGCTGAGCCCCCATTTTTTGCCAATGGCTCTTTTGCATGTGTAAAGAGCGATGCAAGCTTTCTTCTGGCGCTGAAGAACATTCTCCTTCCAATTCAATTTCCTGTCCAGAACTATGCCTAGAAACTTGGCCTTATCCGACAAGCCCAGGCGCGTGCCATCTAGTTCTGGTAGGCTTAGTGGCGGTATTTTGTACCGGTTGGTGAAGAGGACAAGTTCCACCTTCCCTGGGTTGATACTAAGTCCGCAGCGAGAGGACCACGTCGAAACTTCTCGCAGTGCTACTTGCATCAGGTCACACAGAGTTTGTGGGAACTTGCCTCTGAATGCAATAGCTAAATCGTCTGCGTATGCCACTATCTTCCCGCCCCCCAGCTTGTGTCACGTAGCAACGAGTTGACTGTGAGGTTCCATAAAAGCGGGGAAAGAACACCACCCTGGGGTGTTCCCCTTGTGACATAGCGTGATAACTCATCCGTACCAAGTGAAGAAGCTACTTTCCTTCCCATTAAAAGTTGGTCAATTAAACCAGTTAGAGGTCTATCTACGCCCAGATTAGTTAGAGCGGAGTTGATAGCCTCCGGGCTTATATTGTTGAAAGCCCCCTCAATGTCTAGGAGGGCCACGAGACAGTAGTCCTTTTCACACAGCGATTTCTCAATGACAGACACTAGGCTGTGCAGAGCGGTTTCTGTTGATTTACCCTTGGTGTATGCATGCTGATAGCTAGAGATAAGGTTGCTATCAATAGTCGTTAAGAGGTAGTCGCTTAGTATCCTCTCAAAGGTTTTTAGTACAAAGGACGAGAGACTGATCTGTCTGTAGTCTTTTGGCTCGTAGTGGGATGCCTTCCCAGCCTTAGGGATAAACACTACCGTGGCGCTTCTCCAGGAGCCCGGAATGTGGTTGAGAGCCAGGCAAGCTGTGAAGAGAAATACCAGCCATTTAGCTGATGTCTCCAACGTGTTTATAAGCTGCGCGGGGATAATCCCGTCCGGCCCGGCAGCCTTATACGGTTCAAAGCTCTTAACTGCCCACCTTACTCTTTCCTCAGTGATGGGTATATTTACTGCCAGGTTTGTTGCAGGTGCTAGTGGTGCATCATGCAGATTCCCCGGAAAATGTGTATTCAAGAGCAGCTCGAGGGTTTCCTCTTCCGTGCTGGTCCAGGATCCGTCAGGCTTTCGCAAATAGTTGATGGTTGTTTGACTTTTCGAGAGGACTCGTCTAAGTCTCGCTGTGTCGTCGACCTTTTCGACGCCAGTGCAGAAATTTCTCCACGAGGTTCTCTTCGCCTGTCTCAGAGCTTTTTTGTAGGCCCTTAGTTTAGCTTTATATTCATGCCAATGAGGCTCAGAGCCGAAGCTCTTGGCCTTGTTAAATTGTTTCCGGCATGATATTCGGAGCGAGTCCAAATCGTAGGACCACCAATGTGGCCTGTGTTTACCGCGTGGTTTTGGCACTGGACAAGCTTGTCCTAGAGCATTTGAGAGCGCCGATGTAAATGTAGTAACAAGATCCTCCAGCTCCTCTACTGATGAGGGGGCTTGTGAGGGCAGTACTGGTAGGTCTCTGTCTAATATTTTATTGTGTAACTGCCAATCAGTGTTACGTGGATTGCGCTTCATGATTGGTTGTTCTACAATAAAGTCTAAAACCATTTCTATGTAACGGTGGTCGGAGAAAGAATGTTCTTCCAGAACCCGCCATTTTCTGACCCACTCATAAGCGCCTTCACTACAGATAGTGAAGTCTATGACCTCCCTGCGGGTCTTAGTGATAAAAGTAGGCTCATTACCCACGTTGCAAATCACCAGGTTGGTTGTTAAGAGGTAATCAAACAGAGACTCGCCCCTGGCATTGATGTCGGAGCTCCCCCATTGGACATGGTGAGCATTAGCGTCCCCTCCAATAATAAGATTACCCGTGCAGAAATTTGACACCAGGTCTTTCACCTCCGTTTGTGGTGGGGGTTCTTCGGCGTCGTAGGGCATATAGACCGACGCCACCGTCAGGCGGGTGCTGTCGACCGTTAGGCTGATAGCGGTAATATCACCATTGGTGTAGTTAGGTAGGAGAAAGGAGTTCAACTCAGACTTGACCAAAATACACGTTCTGACTTTGCTCTCCTCGCTGGCTCGAATGAGCTTGAAGCCCTTAGTCCCCAATCCGCAGATTCTCGAGCTATTGACCCAGGGTTCTTGGATGAGGACCACATCCACGTCGCCTTTAGAAAGACGACTACTTAAAGCAGCCGAAGCTACTTTAGATTTGTGCAGATTAATCTGAAGCACCACCAACATGAGAGCGCACAGACTTCCCTGCCGTCCCCATATCGTCGAGGTTTGCCCCATCCCGGAGGTTGCCTATCAACGACGAGTTGTTCCGATTAACTGCCCGATATGGCGTTGCAGGAGTCTTGCTGTCTGTAGCGTTAGATGTTAATCGCTCAGCGTTGGCTGCTACCACCGTGACGTCGAGGGCTTCCTCGTCCTGTAGGCTGTCCTCCATCTCCGAGTTGTTCACAGCACTATCGCCAAGGGACGTGGCGGATAACATGCTTTCCGCATCGGAATCCTCCGCTTCCTCTTCTGGTAATTCGTTTTCCGGTTCCCCCGGAGCAGCCGAGAAGGCAGCGCGCTGAGCATCACCACGATATACGTGGATAACGATCTGGCCTACGCTGTAGTGTACTAGGCCATTGCACCTTTTGAGGGGCTCGATTGACTCTTTATTCATGGTGAACACCACCCGTCTGTCGGGCCCTACCGCATCCCCGACCAGATTGACACTCCAGTCATGCGTTGGCAGGGACGGATTCATTAGCCGTAGCATCCCGAGAATTCTCTCGGGTTCGTCAGGGATGGCCGGAATCCACGCCCTTGCCCTTGGACGAGCTGGAATGTCCTTCCAGTCGACGACCTCTATCTTTGCGCCCTTGTAGACTTCACCCAGCTTAGCAGCTGCTGCCTTGTACAGTGCTACGGTTTTTGCATCCTCGCATGCGAGTAATTTAATCTGACCCTGGTGCCAACCCGCATCCGTTACTCGCGCCGAACTACCCGGAAACTCTGGAGCAACATTGAGAAGAATGTTGCCGAGTTCATTTCGCACGTAACGCCACCGGTCCTTAGGGATGGCCAGACGGTCATTGCCTCGGTCAAGGACGCCTATAAGGATCCTGTCCTTGGTTACCTCAGCAAAGCTTAGTTTGCCCGCTCCAGGGGTATTCTGATGCCGCTTGGGAGGGGGATTTAACTCCAGGTCCGATCTCTGGCGCTTGAAAGGGTTAACTTTTAACCTCTTTGGCATGTAAGAGTTTTGGAAATCCGGTATCACAGCTTTCGCTAGCTCTACCGATTTACTGGAATTCGGCGACAGCGATTCCTGCGGTACCCCTTCATACCTCTTCAGGATCTTTGCAGCCAATCTTTTCTCGTGGTATGTGAAGCGGCGGGGAGATGTCTCCTGGGAGTGCGGACCCGTAGTTGCCAACGCGGTCGCTCTCCTTGCCGAAATCTCAGTTGCAGCTTCCTTCTCCTTCGAAACTCCGAGGCCAGGTCGTGAGACCGCTGCCACAGACGTAAAGATACTGGTTTTCATATCAGCGGTTGATGGGAGTTTAGCATCTGCCGTTGTCCGCTTAGTTGCGTTGGCAACCGCACTGGTGCTAGCTCCCATCAAGTCAATCTTAGTCGATAGAGGGTTGGTTGACCGACTCGTAGTTGCCATCGCTGTCGATCCCCCCCTTGATTGTGGAACGGAGGTTGTCCTCCGGCGTTGTTGTTGCTTTCTCGCCTGTTCCTCCATAGCTCTCCTTTGCTGAGGAGTGAAATTTGGCGTTGTTTGTTTTTTAGGTTTATCGATTTTATTTGGGTTATTTGAGTTCATCTTGTTCGTACGACCCATCGCCGGACACGGCCAGCTTAGGGTCAAGGGAAGAGTAGGGGAAAATGTGTCGTCCGCCGCGGCAGAGCCCCGTACCGCGGTAAGGCCATGCTTACTCTCTGAGGCGACCCGGTATCAGAGAGGCTCCGTTCAAATACAGCCACGATTTGCCTCCCGGCTGTAAACGTCCAATGGGCACGGTTTCGCATAACACCCTGGATTGGGAGGGGGAAGATCTTTGTCGTCGCGCCAGAGAGGCTAGGCTGCTCTCGTGATGAAGTGCCGTACGGAGCTATGATCACAAGGGCAGCGTAGCCCTGTGGCTATCGACTTAAGCCCTCGTACCGCGGCAAGGTATCCACCCTTCACGAGGGTATTCGCCTTTTAAAAATAGTCAAAGTTGGACAAACCTGCTTCAACAATCGAAAGCACAGTAAGAATTATGAAAACTACCCAGATTTAAGGTGTCTGGTGAAAGTATTTGTCATAAGGCGAAGTCTAAAAGTACCTGGTACCACGTAAGGGTGGTCCTCTATGACACATTGAAAATATCTGCCCTTTAAAAGCAGCCAGAGGTAGACGAACCATCTCAAACATGTGAAAACGCAGTAAGAATTATAAAAATTTCTCAGTTTTGAGGTGTCTGGCTGTAGTTTTTGACATGGGCGAAGTATAAAAATACCCGATACTTCTTTAAGGTGGTCTTCTATGACACATGTGTGAAGATATGCCCTTTACGAACAGCAACAGTTGGACCTACTCGCTTAAACCTGTGAAATCGCAGTAAGAATTATGAAAATTCCTCAGTTTTGAGGTGTCTGACTGTAGTTTTTGACATGGGGCGAAGTATAAAAATAGCCGATCCTTCTTTATGGGGGTCTTCTATGACACATGTGAAAAGATCTGCTCTTTAAAAGCAGCCGAAGTTGGACGAACTCGCTTAAACCTTTGAAATCGCAGTAAGAATTATGAAAATTCCTCAGTTTTGAGGTGTCTGGCTGAAATTTTTGACATGGGGCAAAGTATAAAAAATACCCGATACTTCTTTAAGGTGGTCTTCTATGACACATGTGTGAAGATATGCCCTTTACGAACAGCAAAAGTTGGACCAACTCGCTTAAACCTGTGAAATCGCAGTAATAATTATGAAAATTCCTCAGTTTTGAGGTGTCTGACTGTAGTTTTTGACATTAGGCGAAGTATAATAATAGCCGATCCTTCTTTAAGGGGGTCTTCTATGACACATGTGAAAAGATCTGCTCTTTAAAAGCAGCCGAAGTTGGACCAACCCGATTAAACATGTGAAAAAGCAGTAAGAACTATGAAAATTCCTCAGGCTTGAGGTGTCTGGCTGAAGTTTTTTCCATGGGATGAAGTATAAAAATGCCTGATACTACTTGGAGATAGTGTTCCACGACACATGGGCAAAGATCTGCCTTTCAAAAACAGCCAAAGTTGGACAAATTCGCTTAAACATGTGAAAGTGCAGTAAGAATTATAAAAATTCCTCGGTTTTGAGGTGTCTGGCTGAATTTTTTGACATGGGGCGAAGTCAAAAAGTACCTGATACCACTTAAGGGTAGTCTTCTATGACACATGTGAAATTATCTGCCCTTTAAAAACAGCCAAAGTTAGACCAACGCAGTTAAACATGTGAATTCGCAGCAAGAATTATGAAATTTCCTCAGCTTTGAGGTGTCTGGCTGAAGTTTTTGTCATGGGGCGAAGTCTAAAAATGCCTAATATTAGTTAATAGTAGTGTTATACGATACATTTGTAGCGATCCGCCATTTAAAAGCAGCCAAAGTTGGGTAAACCCATTTGACCATGTGAAAGCACAGTAAAAATGATGAAAAGTTCCCGTGCTTTGGGTTGTTTGGCTTAAGTTTTTTTCATGGAATGAAGTCCGGAAATGCTTGATACCGTTTAAGGGTAGTGTTGTACGACACATGTGTAAAGATCCGCCGTTTAAACGTGGACAAAGTTGGAGAAACCTGCTGAAACAAGTGAAATCTCTGTAAAAATTAGTGAAAATCCCGAGCTTTGAGGTGTCTGGCTGAAGTTTTTGCCATGGGGCGAAGTCTAGAAATGACTGAAACTACTTAAGGGTAGTGTCCTACGAAACATCTGAAAAGATCCGTCGTTTAGAAATTGTAAAAGTGGGACAAACAAGAGAAAGCAAATTAATAGGAAAATAAAAGTTCCCGAACTTTGACGTGTCTGGCTGAAGTTTTTGCCATGGGATGATGTCTGGAAATGCTTGATTCTACTTAAGGATAGCATTTTACGACACATGTGTGAAGATCTGCTATTTAAAAGTAGTCAAAGTTTGTCAAATCCACTTAAACATGTGAAAGCGCAGTAAAAATGAGTGAAATTTCCCGAGTTTTGAAGTGTCTGGCTGAAGTTTTTGCCATGGGACGAGGTCTAAAAATTACTGAAACTACTTAAGGGTAGTGTCCTACGACACATGTGAAAAGATCTATCATTTAAAATTAGTAAAAGTGGGACAAACAAGAGAAAGCAAATTAATAGGAAAATAAAAGTTCTCGAACTTTCAGGTGTCTGGCTGAAGTTTTTTCCATGGGATCATGTCTGGAAATGCTTCATTCTACTTAAGGGTAGCATTTTACGACATATGTGTAAAGATCTGTTATTTAAAAGAGGCCAAAGTTGGTCAAATCCGCCTAAACATGTGAAAGCGCAGTAAAAATTAGTGAAATTTCCCGAGTTTGAGGTGTCTGGCTGAAGTTTTTGCCATTGGACGAAGTCTAAAAATTCCTGATACTACTTGAGGGTAGTGTTCTACAAAAATTTGAAAATATTGGGTAGTTAAAAGCAGCCAAAGTGGCCCAAATGCGTCAAATTGGTAAAACAGAAAAAATTTCTATAGGAAAATCCGCGAACTGGGGGTGTCTGGCTGGAGCCTTGTCACTGGTACGGGTCTAACAACACTTGATACTGACGCGGGGTGATAATCTACGTCTAATATGTGAAAATCATCCATTATAAAATAAGTGAAGTTAGGGTCATTTTTTGGCGACTTGACCCCCGATTCCTAGGCCTTTGTCATAGGTACAGCTTTAAAATTTTCACATTCTTTCTAGATTCGGGGGACTATCGATCGGTATTGGTTTCATCCATTATAAAATAAGTGACGCTTTTAGGCTCTGGGATCTCGCTCTATTAGCTTTACTTGTACATATGTACATTCATATTTATCGATAACTGAGTTATCGGTCAAAATAAAATTGTACAATAATATTGAAAATTGCCTACAATGTGGGTATCAAACGAAAGTGGAGGCCCAGAGGTTTCGTTTGCACTGCGGTATACTTCGATATATTTATCGATTACTTCATAACACATTTAACTAAAAAGTAAATAAAATTAAAGAAAAAAAACTTTTTTAAAAATAAGCTTTTATTATTGGTTTATAAAATTAACTAAAAAGTAAAAAATAAATTCACTGTAAAGGAATATAACACTTTATAAGTTCATTGTAACGTTTAAAGATAATTTGGCTTCTTCGTCTGCCACAAAATAATTCCATATTGTACATAATTATATATTTCTAACATTAAAACTTTACACCTAAATTATTAAATCTACCAGTATATATCACATTGCTAATTTTATTAATAATAAAAGCGTGTTAAATTTTGATGGTATAATTAAGAACATTTAGGACCTTCTTTTCTATTTGATGGTATAATTAAGAACATTCAGGACCTTCTTTTCTTGCTATCGAAATTTAACACGCTTTTATTATTAATAAAATTAGCTATGTGATATATACTGGTAGATTTAATAATTTAGGTGTAAAGTTTTAATGTTAGAAATATATAATTATGTACAATATGGAATTATTTTGTGGCAGACGAAGAAGCCAAATTATCTTTAAACGTTACAATGAACTTATAAAGTGTTATATTCCTTTACAGTGAATTTATTTTTTACTTTTTAGTTAATTTTATAAACCAATAATAAAAGCTTATTTTTAAAAAAATTTTTTTTCTTTAATTTTATATTTTACTTTTTAGTTCGGTTTATCAACAAGAAATATACCTATAAGCTTGTGCTTAGAACATCTTTTTTCTTGAATTTATTTTAAATATAAAATATTGTTTAAATTAGTTATGCAATCTTTACTTAGTTATTTTAACATTCCTCATCCGATCCATTTCTTTTAATGCATCAACATTACACGGCTTCTTTGAAGTCAACTTTGAACAGTCAAGTTCTTCGATTCGATGGACCACCTACTCCAACCTTCGCTTTGTTTCTGCTACTCCATGGAGTACCTACCGTCAGAGTACTTTGCAATGTACTCCAATGTTGTTACTTCTTGGAGTATATACTGTCAAAGAGATAGTGTCGTGATTTTCGTCGATAAGGCAGGAGCAATGATCGGCTTTCAAAAAGCTGAAGGTGGTCCGATGAGGTATACAAAGGATTAGTATTGGAGTACTCTAATATCAAACAATTGGAACACATAATCCAACGATTTTTGCAGGGCCCTGCAAAAATCGAGAGTACCCTATTTCCTATCCAAAGAATACTCCAATTGGAGCATCAGAGTACTCCAAATGTAATACTTTTTCATATAAAAATTGTGCTCCAATTAACATTGCGATGTCCTAGGACTGGACCACCTACTCCAACCTTCGCTTTGTTTCTGCTACTCCATGGAGTACCTACTGTCAGAGTACTTTGCAATGTACTCCAATGTTGTCACTCCTTGGAGTATATATTGTCAGAGCGATAGTGTCGTGATTTTCGTCGATAAGGCAGGAGCAATGATCGGCTTTCAAAAAGCTGAAGGTGGTCCGATTATGTAGACAAAGGATTACTATTGGAGTACTCCAATATTAGAAAATTGGAACACATAATCCAACGATTTTTGCAGGGTTATTGCGGCAACAGAGAACGTAGAAAATATTTTGTATAAGTAAATTTTGACGTATGGAAAAAGCACGGCAAAAGAAAATATTCTGTGAATAAATATTCAGTTGACGTGGTTTTCAGCATTTATATTGCTTTATTTTGGTGTTCTCTTATAGCGGCGTCACAATCAATGTTTGCCGCAGCATTATGTATTGACAGATGAGTTGAACGTGGGTATATAGGTAGAGAACGACACATCGCGCATCACGAGCGACATCTGACATGGCAACTTTCAACTTTGTATGCATGAAAAGCATAAGAAGAAGCATTTTACACTTGGCTCTCATATAGTTGATTGTGCCGCTGTTGCTGTAACGCATAAGTTTGCGTTAAATGCATGTACATGCGAAACTTGGATGTCACGCGGCTATTATATTTAAGTGTTTAGATTTGATTACAGACAGCCGTCAGGTGAAACTAAATAAAAGCTTATAAAAAAGTTTTTATACCTTTCATGAACATGAAATGGTATTATAACTTTGGTCCGATGTTTGTAAATATGAGAAGAAGAAGAGATAGACCCATCAATAAGTATACCGAAATGATCAGGATGACGAGATGAGTTGATTTAG
This sequence comes from Campiglossa producta, assembly GCA_964058755.1. Lineage (NCBI taxonomy): Eukaryota > Metazoa > Arthropoda > Insecta > Diptera > Tephritidae > Campiglossa > Campiglossa producta. The sequence continues at coordinate 144,954,262 of CAXKVI010000001.1, forward strand.
CCATGTCCGTCTGTCCGTCTGTCTGTTTGAACGCAAACTAGTCCCTCAATTTTTGAGATATCTGGCTGAAATTTTGTATGTGGCCACCATTTTGTAATATAGGAATCATTTGTCGGAACTGACAAGATCGGACCAGTATAACATATAGCCCCCATACAACCGATTGTTCAGATATAAGGTTTTTTGGCCAAAACTTCCGCAATTAAAAAGTTAGAAACGTAAAATTTCGCAACTCGAGTACTTTCTATTTATGTAGTGTATATAGTGAAAATCAACCAGATCGGGCAAATGTAACATATATCCCCCATACAACCGATTGTTCAGATATAAGGTTTTTTGGCCAAAACTTCTGCAATTAAAAAGTTAGGAACGTAAAATTTTGCAGCTCGAGTACTTTCTATTTATGTAGTTTATATAGTGAAAATCAACCAGATCGGGCAAATGTAACATATAGCCCCATACAACCGATTGTTCAGATATAAGGTTTTTTGGCCAAAACTTCTGCAATTTAAAAGTTAGGAACGTAAAATTTTGCAACTCGAGTACTTTCTATTTATGTAGTGTATATAGTGAAAATCAACAAGATCGGGCAAATGTAACATATAGCCCCCATACAACCGATTGTTCAGATATAAGGTTTTTTGGCCAAAACTTCTGCAATTAAAAAGTTAGGAACGTAAAATTTTGCAACTCGAGTACTTTCTATTTATGTAGTGTATATAGTGAAAATCAACCAGATCGGGCAAATGTAACATATAGCCCCCATACAACCGATTGTTCAGATATAAGGTTTTTTGGCCAAAACTTCCGCAATTAAAAAGTTAGAAACGTAAAATTTTGCAACTCGAGTACTTTCTATTTATGTAGTGTATATAGTGAAAATCAACAAGATCGGGCAAATGTAACATATAGCCCCCATACAACCGATTGTTCAGATATACGGTTTTTTGGCCAAAACTTCTGCAATTAAAAAGTTAGGAACGTAAAATTTTGCAACTCGAGTACTTTCTATTTATGTAGTGTATATAGTGAAAATCAACCAGATCGGGCAAATGTAACATATAGCCCCCATACAACCGATTGTTCAGATATATGGTTTTTTGGCCAAAACTTCCGCAATTAAAAAGTTAGGAACGTATAATTTTGCAACTCGAGTACTTTCTATTTATGTAGTGTATATAGGGAAAATCAACAAGATCGGACAAATGTAACATATAGCCCCCATACAACCGATTGTTCAGATATAAGGTTTTTTGGCCAAAACTTCTGCAATTAAAAAGTTAGGAACATAAAATTTTGCAACTTGAGTACTTTCAATTTATGTAGTGTGTAGAGGAAAATCAAGAAGATCGGGTAAATATAACATATATTTAGCCCCATACAACCGGTTGTTCCGATATAAGGTTTTTTGGCCAATACTTCCGCATTTAAAAAGTTAGGAACGTAAAATATTTCATCTTTAGTACTTTCTACATATGTAATGTGTATAGTGTAAGTCAGCACTTCCGATAACTCGGATCCTATTATTTTGTAAGTTTTTTTTTAAATTATAACAAAGATGTGTAATGTGTTTAGTAAATATAGTTAAATTGAAACAGGCTGTACTGGGGATCGAACAGTAAAAATCGTGACGCTTATTCATGAAAGGTATATAGCCTTCGGCACAGCCGAAGACAACTTTCCTTACTTGTTTTTTCTTTAATTTTATTTCTCATATTACATTAACACTTAATTCTAGCACTTGAATCACGCGAATGAAAACACAATCAGTAAAATCTAATAAATTAATTAGAACTGCGTTTCAATAATAATTAGCTGTTTCCTTTTTTCTTCAATTTAATAATTCAAAATCAGCAGAGCCAACTTTTTATGCATAATTGCTCAAAAGAGTGAAGGAATTAGCCGAATGTTGTATTCTTCAGCGCCATCTGCATATCAATATACATATAATGCTTAAGCTTTCGGCAGAATCAGTCCGCCAATACGTCAGCTGCGTCACGTACGTCAATTTTAGAGCAATTTCTACTTTGACGTATCCGTCTTATCTGGCGTTACTCATACAAACACCCGCAGTCTACTTTGCTGTCAGTTATTTCGACGTACGTGACGTACGTCACGGATTGATTCTGCTGAACGCTTTAGTGCCATCTGCATATCAATAGACAATGCTCATAAGAGTAAAGGAATTCACCGCGTGGTAAGTAAAGGTACTTTTGGAATACACCACGCGCCGAATTCCAATCTTCTTTCTATGGCAATAGGGAAAAACGACTAAACTTGGGTGATGATTGGATTTTTGCAAATAAAGCAATATTTTAGATTTTTTTTTTGTATAATGCATTGTCAGTAAAACCTGATAGATGGTGAAAATTTCAAAACCCCAGCTCAACGGGGAGTTAGTTCAAAATCGAAGGCAAAATCTCTGTAAATTAAATTTTTCAAATATCTCTACCCATGCGCCACCTATCGGAATTATTTTTTTATTATAGTGCATTGGGGTATAAAACTAAACGATGATGAAAATTTCAAGATCCTACCTCAACGGGAAGTTCGTTGAAAAACGAATTAATCGACACTGAAAACAGACCTTCGTAATTCTCAAATAAAGCGACTCACGCGCCACCTAGCGGGTCCAATTTTTTTAACATTTAGAAATTAATTAAGTAACACACACGTAAAATATCAGCCAAATCGGTCCATAATTACGATTTTGAGTTTTTATTACCGCTATCTCAGCCCCACCTAGCGGAATTTTTTTTTTCAAAAATCTTTCTTTTCATGGTAGTAATACATGTTACGAATTTCAGCTAAATCGGACCATAAATGCGAATTTTGAAAATATAGCGACCCGCGCGCCACCTATCGAAATTTTTTTTTATAATATTGCATTGTCATCGGGGTTATACATGGGTGCAGAATTTCAGATCAATCGGACACCGGGAAGTGTACCAAATTTAGCTTGCAAGATTTGTTAACAGACAGCCGTCAGGTGAAACTAAATAAAAGCTTATAAAAAAATAAATATAGGTTAAAAAGCGAAAACACACGCTTTTAAAGAATATAGCACTAAAAAGGTAAAAATAAATTAAATAAAAAACGAAGATTATGGAACAAAGCGGACCACGCTTTTTCCACAAGACTACTGTGTAGGGGTTTTAAAATTATTTTCAACTTTTTAGTTCATTACACTCTAAAAGCGTGAGTTTTAGTTTTTTAAACTATATTTATTTTAAACTATATTTATTTCTACACGGGTTGTTACTTCGAACACCTCCATGATCTAGTAACTAGATTCTAGTTCAATGAATTAATCAGTTTATGAACTACCTAAAGTCTAGTTTCCGGGAAACACCCTTGATATATGAGAAATCCCTGCAGTAGTGGAATTTACTTAATACTAGTATCGCTTGTGATCGAAAATTCGACCAATAAAATCTTTAGGGGGTCGTGGAATCGCTAGCCCCGTACCCCATCCTTAAATTTCGGCGACGGCCCTGAAAACATACCGCCTATACCTCAATTTTTTCAATTTCCTTTCCATCGGTGCTATTTCATTCAAATCGGTCAAACGGTTCGCTCACAGGAGGTTTCTAAAGTTTTTCATGTTGCGTATTTATATATTAATAATAATAGATTTAACGAGATCCGCAGGCGAGGATACACCTGGATAGATACTAGACCTCTGCCTGACTCCATCCAAAACGGCGAACGAATCATTAATATTGAATTTGAATTGAATTGAATTGGCTTTGCTTTGCTTTGAATTTGAATATCTGGCTGTTTGAAATAAATGTCTATTTTAAATATTCAAAAAATTTCAAACGAAATTGAATTCATATTTTGACACTTTTTTTTTTAAATCCATGAAGATATCCCAACAATCATTTCTGTTAAAGTTTGTAGAATTGAATGTTGGATTGTAAATTTGAACGCTACATGGGCATTTCATACATATATCTTCAAAATGGACTTAAATCCAGTCTGTACAAAAGTTGTTAATTTTTCTGTTAAAAAAACATATCGTCGGTGATTCTGCAAAGCGACGTAACGGGCATTTTCAAAATGGTGTATGCGTTGGCGGCCGCCGTGGTGTAGCGGTTAAGTGTTCGGCCTTCTACACCAAGTCGTAGCGGTTCGATGCACGGCAAAAGTAACATCAAAAATTATTTAGAAAAATAATTTTTCTAAATGGGGTCGCCTCTCGGCAGTAGTTTGGCAAACTATCCGGGTGTATTTCTGCCATGAGAAGCTTCTCAGCAAAAAATTCATTTGCTTTGCAAGTGCCGTTCGGAGTCGGCAAAAAATTGTAGGTCCCGCCAACTTGTAGGAAAACTCAAAAAGCAACACACCACAAGTTGGAAAGAGAAGTCGGCTAAAAATCTCGTTAGAGGTTATGATAACCTGTTGGTATATCGCCGCCATTAGTAGTATGCGATATTTAAGTTTGGCGGGTTTGCAGCTACAAATTATAAAATTTTAAGACAACTCCGATCAAGATCGATTCTTTTAATGATTTTTCAACGCAAATGTAGTTTTCTTGAGAATAAAGGAACAAGTCTTAATTGCAAGGGCTATAACAGTGTTTATCACAAACGTCGTTTACGCGGTCTCTTAGATGCCCGATGAGTGGTTGTGCATAATCACCGACGATATCCATATTTGTATATTCCCATATTTGTATACATATTATAATAAATACTTTTACTAGGGGTTTTTCAAGAATTTTTCAATTTTTCAGGATTGAAAACCAAATGCAGTGGTATTTATTGCAGCCAACTCAACCAAGAACTTTTAGCCAGATGTATTTCTAACCCTCACAAAACTCAAAACTCTACAATTACAAATAAAATACACCCATTTATGTTCTATAAAGCCAATTTTACTAATACTCTACACCTTTATAAAAAAAAAATATGTGAAATTGTAAGCTGCGTAGCCAATATATTTGTTTTGAATCAGAATGAAAAAAATTATCTTCATTCATTCATTCATATTCTTTTTTTTTAATTTTGAAAATTTTAGGCAAAGTGAATATTCAAAATATAAAATATTCAAGGCTAAGTTTTTTGGTTTGGTTGTAGTTTAAAAAACTAAAACTCACGCTTTTAGAGTGTAATGAACTAAAAAGTTGAAAATAATTTTAAAACCCCTACACAGTAGTCTTGTGGAAAAAGCGGGGTCCGCTTTGTTCCATAATCTTCGTTTTTTATTTAATTTATTTTTACCTTTTTAGTGCTATATTCTTTAAAAGCGTGTGTTTTCGCTTTTTAACCTATATTTATTTTTTACTTTTTAGTTAAATGTGTTATGAAGTAATCGATAAATATATCGAAGTATACCGCAGGGCAAACGAAACCTCTGGGCCTCCACTTTCGTTTGATACCTACATTGTAGGCAATTTTCAATATTATTATACAATCTTATTTTGACCGATAACTCAGTTATCGATAAATATGAATGTACATATTGTGGCGAATGTTCTCAAGAATCGCTCATCTCCCAGCTCTAGCGTATTTCCATCACTAGCGTCACTACCACAACTACAGCTGTTTAGATACATGACGTGAGAGCGACAGAGGGAGAGGCAGCTCGCGTGTTTGCGAATGTGGCAGAAAGAGGAGATGACGATAGATAAACGCTTCGAGAACACTGTTGCACGAATAAACCAGAAAGGTGTAGACATTTCTAGGTTGTGAAGCTGCTGTTTGCTAGGGCATATAAACCGCGCAAAGACAACGCAAATCAATCAGTTTATTTTGAAGTGTTGTACAGTGAAGTACTGAACAGTACTACGGTTTTTAGTACTGAATAAAGCGTACTACTTATTAAACAGAATCGGAGTGTTTTATTTAACGTAAAGTGATCGAACTCAGGGAAAATAATCAAGGAATCATCGATCACAATATGTACAAGTAAAGCTAATGAAAGCGTAGTAAAAAAACTAGCATTATGTGGGAAAAGCGTCTTGCGCTCGATATATCAAAATTATGGCACAAAGCGGGCCACGCTTTTTCCACAAGACTACTTTGTAGGGGTTTTAAAATTATTTTCAACTTTTTAGTTCATTACACTCTAAAAGCGTGAGTTTTAGTTTTTTTAAACTATATTTATTTTTTACTTTTTAGTCAAATGCCCTATGAAATTATCGAAATATATCGAAATCCAAATGAAACCTGCGGCCTTCCCCTTTCGTTTGATACTCATATTGTAGGGAATTTTAAGTTATTTGGGCCTCACATTTTGACGAAAACTCAGTTATCGATAAATTTATCAAAATATATCGATGTCCAAATGAAACCTGGGACCTTCCCCTTTCGTTTGGTACCAATATTGTAGGGAAATTTTAAGGTTTTTGGGCAATCATATTTTAACCGATAACTCAGTTATCGATAAATTTATCGAAATATATCGAAGTCCAAATGAAACCTGGGGTCTTCCCCTTTCGTTTGGTACCCATATTGTAGGGAAATTTTGAGGTTTTCGGGCAACCACATTTTGACCGATAACTCAGTTATCGATAAATTTATCGAAATATATTGAAGTCCAAATGAAATCTGGGGTCTTCCCCTTTCGTTTGATACCCATATTGTAGGGAAATTTTAAGGTTTTCGGGCAACCACATTTTGACCGATAACTCAGTTATCGATAAATTTATCGAAATAAATCGAAGTCCAAATGTAACCTGGGGCCTTCCCCTTTCGTTTGGTACCAATATTGTAGGGAAATTTTAAGGTTTTTGGGCAATCATATTTTAACCGATAACTCAGTTATCGATAAATTTATCGAAATATATCGAAGTCCAAATGAAACCTGGGGTCTTCCGCTTTCGTTTGGTACCCATATTGTAGGGAAATTTTGAGGTTTTCGGGCAACCACATTTTGACCGATAACTCAGTTATCGATAAATTTATCGAAATATATCGAAGTCCAAATGAAACCTGGGGTCTTCCCCTTTCGTTTGATACCCATATTGTAGGGAAATTGTAAGGTTTTCGGGCAACCACATTTTGACCGATAACTCAGTTACCGATAAATTTATCGAAATATATCGAAGTCCAAATGAAACCTGGGGTCTTCCCCTTTCGTTTGGTACCCATATTGTAGGGAAATTTTAAGGTTTTCGGGCAACCACATTTTGACCGATAACTCAGTTATCGATAAATTTATCGAAATATATCGATGTCCAAATGAAACCTGGGGCCTTCCCCTTTCGCTTGATACCCATATTGTAGGGAAATTTCAAGGTTTTCGGGCAACCACATTTTGACCGATAACTCAGTTATCGATAAATTTGTCGAAATATATCGAAGTCCAAACGAAACCTGGCGTCTTCCCCTTTCGTTTGATACCCATATTGTAGGGAAATTTTAAGGTTTTCGGGCAACCACATTTTGACCGATAACTCAGTTATCGATAAATTTATCGAAATATATCGAAGTCCAAATGAAACCTGGGGTCTTCCCCTTTCGTTTGATACCCATATTGTAGGGAAATTTTACGGTTTTCGGGCAACCACATTTTGACCGATAACTCAGTTATCGATAAATTTATCGAAATATATCGAGGTCCAAATGAAACCTGGGGTCTTCCCCTTTCGTTTGATACCCATATTGTAAGGAATTTTTTAGGTTTTTGGGCATTCATATATTGACCGATAACTCAGTTATAGATAAATTTATCAAAATATATCGAAGTCCAAATGAAACCTGGGGTCTTCCCCTTTCGTTTGATACCCATATTGTAGGGAAATTTTACGGTTTTCGGGCAACCACATTTTGACCGATAACTCAGTTATCGATAAATTTATCGAAATATATCGAGGTCCAAATGAAACCTGGGGTCTTCCCCTTTCGTTTGATACCCATATTGTAAGGATTTTTTTAGGTTTTTGGGCAATCATATATTGACCGATTATTCAGTTATCGATAAATTTATCAAAATATATCGAGGTCCAAATGAAACCTGGGGTCTTCCCCTTTCGTTTGATACCCATATTGTAGGGACATTTTACGGTTTTTGGGCCACTGGGGCTTAGACCGAACGAGAGTTTACATACATAAGGCTGGTTTTCACTAGGTCAAATTTTGACAACTTTTATCGACTTTATCGAAATAAGCAACCAAATCTCGATAAAATCGATGGAATTTGACACCATTTGACATAATGAAAACCAGCCTATACAAACAAGCAAACATACAAGTGAACCTAATAAAAGCGTGGTAAAAAAATGACTTTCAATTGATGCACTTTGGTTGAAATTATTTGAGATTGCAATATCAATGTTTCACATGCAAAAACCAAATATGGAAGTTCCGTACCCGCAACCATGGTTATGGTAGGTTTTAAATTAACAAGGAAATGTCTCTCACCATCAAGAAATACTATTCACACAACGGAAAAAATATACTTAAAATAAATAGATATAGTATAAAAAAACTAAAACTCACGCTTTTAAAGAGTATTGAACTAAAAAGTTGAAAATAATTTTAAAAACCCTACACAGTAATATTGTGGAAAAAGCGTGGTCCGCTTTGTTCCATAATCTTCGTTTTTTATTTAAATTATTTTTACCTTTTTAGTGCAATATTCTTTAAAAGCGCGTGTTTTCGCTTTTTAAACTATATTTATTTTTTACTTTTTAGTTAAATGTGTTATGAAGTAATCGATAAATATATCGAAATATACCGCAGTGCAAACGAAACCTCTGGGCCTCCACTTTCGTTTGATACCCATATTGTAGGCAATTTTGAATATTATTGGACAACCTCATTTTGACCGATAACTCAGTTATCGATAAATATATCGAAATATTCCAAAATCCAATAGAAACCTGTAGAACTTCCCTTTTGTTTGATACCCAGATTGTAGGCATTATGACCGATAGCTTAGTTATCGATAAATATATCGAATTCATAATGCAACCTCCTATCGTTTGACACCCATATTGACGGCACATTTCAAGGTTTTTGTGACAGTCATATGCCACTATCGGATAGACTGAAGTAGAGTTACATACAAACAAGCAAACATACATATGAATGTATGTACAAGTAAAGCTAGTGAAAGCGTAGTAAAGAAACTAGCATTATGTGGGAAAAGCGTCCAGCGCTCGATATACGAAAATTATGGCACAAAGCGGACCACGCTTTTTCCACAATACTACTGTGTAGGGTTTTTAAAATTATTTTCAACTTTTTAGTTCAATACTCTCTAAAAGCGTGAGTTTTAGTTTTTTTAAACTATATTTATTTTTTTACTTTTTAGTCACATGTCCTATGGAATTATCGATAAATATATCGAAAAATACAGCAGTCCAAACAAAACCTCTGGACTTCCACTCTCGTTTAATACCCATATTGTTAGGAAATTTTAAGGTATTTGGCCTCACATTTTGGCAATAACTCAGTTATCGATAAATTTATCGAAATATGTCGAAGTCCAAATGAAACCTGGGGCCATCCCCTTTCGTTTGATACCCACATCGTAGGGAAATTTTAGAGTTTTCGGGCAACCACATTTTGACCGATAACTCAGTTATCGATAAACTTATCGAAGTCCAAATGAAACCAGGGGTCTTCCCCTTTCGTTTGATACCCATATTGTAGGGAAATTTTAAGGTTTTCGGGCAAATTTTAAGGTTTTCGGGCAACCACATTTTGACCGATAACTCAGTTATCGATAAATTTATCGAAATATATCGATGTCCAAATGAAACCAGGGGCCTTCCCCTTTCGTTTGATACCAATATTGTAGGGAATTTTTTAGGGTTTCGGGCAAATTTTAAGGTTTTCGGGCAACCACATTTTGACCGATAACTCAGTTATCGATAAATTTATCGAAATATATCGAAGTCCAAATGAAATCTATGAATATAAAAATCTATGAATATAAAATAGATTCTCTGATTTGAATGGATTTGTGGTACATGTTTCAATTAAATTCGATTCAACGCATGTCAACATATTTTAATTTAAATACTTAAGGCAATAACTGCTATCTCAAGAATGTGTTACTGTTAATTATTACTATATATTATTGCAATAATTTACATTTTTTTTTTTTTCCTTTTTATTATACTTGTATGTGTAAACTAGGCTCTAAGAGTCGTAATAAATAAATAAATAAATAATAAATAAATAAAAAAAACCTGGGGTTTTCCCCTTTCGTTTGATACCCATATTGTAGGGAAATTTTACGGTTTTCGGGCAACCACATTTTGACCGATAACTCAGTTATCGATAAATTTATCGAAATATATCGAGGTCCAAATGAAACCTGGGGTCTTCCCCTTTCGTTTGATAACCATATTGTAAGGAATTTTTTAGGTTTTTGGGCAATCATATATTGACCGATAACTCAGTTATCGATAAATTTATCAAAATATATCGAGGTCCAAATGAAACCTGGGGTCTTCCCCTTTCGTTTGATACCCATATTGTAGGGACATTTTACGGTTTTTGGGCCACTGGGGCTTAGACCGAACGAGAGTTTACATACATACTGTGACGAATTCGATGAATCCTCGACTATTTTCCCTGAGTTCGATCACTGTACGTTAAATAAAACACTCCGCTTCTGCTTAATAAGTAGTACGCTTTATTCAGTACTAAAAACCGTAGTACAATATCGCGGGTTAATTCACTGTTCAGTACTTCACTGTACAACACTTCCATATAAACTGATTGAAGTGCGTTGTCTTGGCGCGGTTTATATACCCTAGCAGACAGCAGCTTCACAACCTAGAAATGTCTACACATTTCTGGTTTATTCGCGCAACCGTGTTCTCGAAACGTTTATCTATCGTCATCTCCTCTTTGTGCCACATTCGCAAACCTGCCTCTCGCTCTCACAGCTGTAGTTGTGGTAGTGACGCTAGCGATGGAAATACGCTAGAGTTGGGAGATGAGCGATTCTTGAGAACATTCGCCACACTGCCCTCCACCTAAGTCTGATCGTCCCGATCAGACACATTTCCCGATCCAAACGTTGCTAGCCTCTCCAGATGAACCACCTTCATTTTGTTTCGTGGTCTTCCAACAGTTTGGATGCGGTAGACAACATCATTTATCCGCTTTGTTACTTTATATGGGCCTTCCCAGTTACATTGCAGTTTTGGGGACAAACCTTTCTTTCGTTGTGGGTTGCATAACAGCACTAAATCTCCTTCTTTAAAACCTTCCCAGTTGATGGCTTTGTCGTATCTGGCTTTCATCTTATCACTCATGATCTTCGTCCGTTGTCTTACAAGATCGTGTATTTCTCTCATTTCTTCTTCCAAGATGCTAGTGGATTTCCTGGCATTTATTCCTTCATCAGCATTTATCCCAAACTTCAAGTCAGCTGGCAACCGCAGATCATTCCCAAAAATTACTTTTGCCGGAGTCTGACCCGTTGTTTCATGTATTGCCGAGCGATATGCCATCAGGAACAAGGAGATGTGCGTATCCCAATCTTTCTGGAACTTATCCACTACTTTCCTCATGTGCTCTTCCAAGGTTCGATTGAAACGTTCCACCATGCCATCTGACTGAGGATGCAATGCAGTTGCTCGAGTTTTCCGAATACCCAATATCTTGCACATTTCTTGGAATACGACTGATTCGAAATTCCTGCCTTGGTCAGAATGTAACTCCATCGGTACACCAAACCTCGCTATCCAATTGTTAGTTAACACCTCTGCAATGGTTTCTGCCTCTTGATTTGGAATCGGGTAAACTTCTGGCCATTTGCTGAAATAGTCCATAACAACTAATACGTACTTGTTCCCGAGTTTGCTAGTAGGAAATGGACCAGCTACATCCATGGCAATCCTCTCAAACGGTGCACCTGTGTTGTACTGCTTCATCTGTCCATGACTTCTCGACTTCGGACCCTTTGCTTTGATGCATACCTCACAGTTGGCAATCCACTCCGCGATCGACTGCCGGCAACCAACCCAATAGAATCCCTGCTTGACTTTCTCCAACGTTTTCGTGACTCCGAGATGACCTCCACTTGGGCCATTATGTAGCTCATTCAAAACATCAGAGATTTTCTTCCTTGGGACAACTACCAGCTTCCGAACGCATTGACCATCTTCGCTTTCCCATACTCTATGTAAGCAACCGGATACCAATTTCAGACTGTTCCACTGTGCCCAATATGACTTGGCAATAGGACTCTCTGCTGACATCTCCTCTCTTGTTGGTCGATTCCTTGCATCACACGTACCAGATCTGGGTCCTCCAGCTAATGCTTCCTTAGTTGATCCATGTTCCATTCGTCCGTAGATGTTATAGTCATCAGCCGCACATCTATAACATCTTCCTTGGCCTCAGCTTTCGAACAATGCTTGCATTCTAGGTTACATGGTCGCCGGGACATTGCATCAGCATTGCCGTGGTTGCTGCCTTTGCGATGCTCTATGGAAAAGTCATAACTTTGTAGTCGCTCTATCCACCGTGCCAATTGACCTTCCGGATTACGGTACTGCAAAAGCCATTTCAACGCTGCATGGTCTGTCCTGACGTGGAATCGCTGTCATTAGAGATACTTGTGGAAATGTTTGATGCACTCCACCAATGCCAGTAGTTCTCTTCGTGTTACACAATAGTTCCTTTCGGGCATTCCACTTGTGCGGCTATAGTATGCCACTACCTTCTCCAATCGCATAACCACTTGCATCTGTATCCAGAATAAACGTTGAACCTGGGATTGGATACGCTAACATTGGGGCAGTGCACAGCCGTTCCTTTAAGGTTTGGAAAGCCACTTCATGTTCCTTCTTCCAATCAAATGACATATTCTTTCTGGTCAGCTCATGAAGGCTACTGGCTACGCTGGCGAAATTCGGTACAAATCGGCGATAATACGTGCACAGTCCAAAGAAACTTCGTAACTCATGCAAATCGTTGGGTCTTGGCCAATCCTTTACTGCTTCGATCTTCTCTTTAGCCGTGCGAATTCCCTCCGTAGTAACCTGGTGACCCAAGTAACTTACTTCCCTCTTGAATAATGCACACTTTTTAGGACTTAATTTCAGACCGGCGCCAGCTATCCTTTGGAAAACTTCCTCCAAGTTTTTAAGGTGTTCCTCAAAGCTTTTTTCCAGCACGATGATGTCGTCCAGGTACACCAAACATGTTTTCCAATGCAGTCCTTTCAATACTTGATCCATTAGTCTCTCAAAAGTAGCTGGAGCGTTACATAGTCCAAAGGGCATTACCGTAAATTGCCACAGCCCCTCTCCAACGCTGAAGGCTGTCTTTTCCTTATCCTGATCTTTAACCTCCACTTGCCAATAGCCGCTTTTTAAGTCCAGTGTAGAGAACCATTTCGTACCAGATAGTGAGTCCAGAGTATCGTCAATTCTTGGTAGTGGATAGCTGTCCTTTTTCGTTACGTCGCTCAGCTTCCGGTAATCCACACAGAACCGCATTTTTCCATCCTTTTTCTTCACTAGCACTACCGGTGAGCTCCATGGACTAGCTGATGGTTCGATCACGCCGCTGTCACTCATTTCTTGTATAATTTCTCTTACCACTTGCCGTTTGACCAATGGAACACTTCGGGGAGCTTGGCGGATTGGTCTGGCGTCACCGGTATTAATGTGATGCTTCACTACATTGGTCCGACCTGGTTTGGAGCCATCCTTGTCAAATATGGTAGAGTACTTTAGTAGAAGTTGTTTTGCCTTATTCTGGTGGTCTTCTTCGAGCTCTTGCGTCCACGCCGTGATATTATCTGATAGATTAATGTTGCTGGTAGAGACATTTTCCTGGAGCTGTTCACAGTTTATAATCACCTCCACCTCCTGACATTGTCCCAATATAGCTCCATTGGAAAGCTTGATCGGCGATCGAAACTCATTTAGTACTCTTACCGGTATGCGTCCATCTTGTTTTGTCATAGCCAGTGTTTTTCCTACTAGTATATCCGTCTTTGAATAGTTTGCTGCCTCGACAACCCACAATTTGTTTGTCCCATAATCTCCATCAATCCTTGCCCAAACGACTGCCTCCGACTTCGGTGGAATTTGTTGGCTATCTTCCACGAGTACCCTCTTACTGATGTACTTGTTCTCGTAACCAAAATTGAGTGGCACATCCATGTTCTTATAGCTCATAGTCCTATTTTGCATGTCGATCTTGATGCCTTGGTTGCTTAAGAAATCCACACCAACTATGATCTCATCAACAATATCTGCCACTATAAAATTGTGCAGTACGGTGATATTTCCAATTGCGATTTCACATGTTACTTCTCCTTGGACTTGGGTGTCCTCACCAGTCGCCGTACGCAATTTTGCTCCATGTAATGGCCTCACTCCTTTGTTGACTAAATCAGATCGAATGATGGAATGAGATGCGCCCGTATCAATAGTCAGTAAACGCTGCTTTCCGTCCACGAGTCCTCCAACAGTAACATTACTCGATTTCCTTCCGATTTGTGAGACAGAGATTATGGGGCATCCAATTGCGGGAGCCAGCCTACGCCCCTTGCGGCTGACTCTCTTTAGTTTAACGGTTGGTTGGATTGGGAGACTTGCTCATCTCCTTCAGCCTTGCGCTTACGTCCGCTTGCATTACTGGAATTATTGGAGCTAGATCCAGATCCACAATAACGTGCAATATGACCAGATTTTCCGCACTTAAAGCGTTTAATGGCCGCTTCATTTTTCTGTTGCTTCCGTTCACTGCTTCTAGGATTGCGTCCACCCATTCTGGTCGTTCTACTTCCACACGATGAGCTTTGTACGCTGGTTTGCACAAAAGTGATGCTGTTTCTTGAGTTAGAGCATGTGATACCGTCTCCGCAAATGATCTCTTTGGATTTGCATATGTGGCCCGCTTCGTCTCCATATCACGTATTCCATTTATGAAACTTTGTATCTTTACCCTCTCCATGTACTCTACAGGTGCATCCGCGTTTGCTAGGTGCGCTAACCTCTCGATGTCCGATGCAAATTCTTGTAAGGTCTCATTGGGCTTCTGGCATCGATTTTGTAGCTCTATTTGGTAAATCTGCTTCCGTTGCTCGCTACCATAACGTCTCTCCACAGCACCCATCAATGCTTCATAGTTGTTTCGTTCGCCATCAGGAAAAGTCTGTAAGATTTCGGCTGCCGGTCCTTTCAATGCTACGAAGAGTGCAGCGACTTTATCTTCAGCGTCCCAGTTGTTCACAGCTGCTGTCTTTTCAAATTGTAGCTTAAATACCTGGAAAGGAACAGAACCGTCAAATGATGGGGTTTTTACCTTGGGTACGCTTGTGGAAACACTTGGACGATTCAGCTGCAACTCCTGGATACGACTTCTTAACGCATCCACCTCGGCTTCGACTTTCTCCTCAAGCTGCATTAGTTTCTCGTCCATGCGCGCCTCTAGTTTTGAGGGCATACGTGCTTCCTGTTCCTCCAGCTGTGTAGACAACTGCAATATTTGAGATGCCATGTGCGTCTTCGTTTCCTCCCACTGAGATGCCAAGGGTGTCTCTTGTTGTTCCAACTTTGATGTCATGCGTGTCTCTTGTTGTTCCAACTGAGATGCCATGCTTGATGTTATGTTGTTTCACATCTGAGCCAAGGCAGCCAATAAAGAGTTTGTGTCCACATTTTCCACTGAATCCGGAGAATCCTTTTGCTCTTCTATTTTCGTCGCCTCATCCGCAAGCTGAAAAACGTGGTCGTCGACGTTGATTCCCTCTGCTTCCATAGCCTCTCGCAACCGTGATTGTAGCTCTGCTTTATTGCCCGTTGTAGCCAATCCACGTCGTTCTAACTCGTTTTTGAGTTGCTGGATCTTCAACTCATTCAACTTTGCCATGTCCTTGTTATCCTTAAAATGTCCTTG
The DNA here is from genome assembly GCA_964058755.1 of Campiglossa producta. Taxonomy (NCBI): domain Eukaryota; kingdom Metazoa; phylum Arthropoda; class Insecta; order Diptera; family Tephritidae; genus Campiglossa; species Campiglossa producta. The sequence continues at coordinate 144,970,092 of CAXKVI010000001.1, forward strand.
TTATCCTTTTCAATGTCCTTGTTATCCTTTTCAATGTCCTTGTTATCCTTTCCAATGTCCTTGAATTTATTTAACAATACCGCTTCTGACACCAATTGTGACGAATTCGATGAATCCTCGACTATTTTCCCTGAGTTCGATCACTGTACGTTAAGTAAAACACTCCGATTCTGCTTAATAAGTAGTACGCTTTATTCAGTACTAAAAACCGTAGTACAATATCGCGGGATAATTCACTGTTCAGTACTTCACTGTACAACACTTCAAAATAAACTGATGGAAGTGCGTTGTCTTGGCGCGGTTTATATACCCTAGCAGACAGCAGCTTCACAACCTAGAAATGTCTACACATTTCTGGTTTATTCGCGCAACCGTGTTCTCGAAACGTTTATCTATCGTCATCTCCTCTTTGTGCCACATTCGCAAACCTGCCTCTCGCTCTCACAGCTGTAGTTGTGGTAGTGACGCTAGCGATGGAAATACGCTAGAGTTGGGAGATGAGCGATTCTTGAGAACATTCGCCACAATACAAACAAGCAAACATACAAGTGAACCTAATAAAAGCGTGGTAAAAAAAATGACTTTCAATTGATGCACTTTGGTTGAAATTATTTGAGATTGCAATATCAATGTTTCACATGCAAAAACGTACCAAATATGGAAGTTCCGTACCCGCAACCATGGTTATGATACGTTTTAAATTAACAAGGAAATGTCTCTCACCATCAAGAAATACTATTCACAAAAGGGAAAAAATATACTTAAAATAAATATAGTTTAAAAAAGCTAAAACTCACGCTTTTAAAGAGTATTGAACTAAAAAGTTGAAAATAATTTTAAAAACCCTACACAGTAGTATTGTGGAAAAAGCGTGGTCCGCTTTGTTCCATAATCTTCGTTTTTTATTTAAATTATTTTTACCTTTTTAGTGCAATATTCTTTAAAAGCGCGTGTTTTCGCTTTTTAAACTATATTTATTTTTTACTTTTTAGTTAAATGTGTTATGAAGTAATCGATAAATATATCGAAATATACCGCAGTGCAAACGAAACCTCTGGGCCTCCACTTTCGTTTGATACCCATATTGTAGGCAATTTTGAATATTATTGGACAACCTCATTTTGACCGATAACTAAGTTATCGATAAATATATCGAAATATTCCAAAATCCAATAGAAACCTGTAGAACTTCCCTTTTGTTTGATACCCAGATTGTAGGCATTATGACCGATAGCTTAGTTATCGATAAATATATCGAAGTCATAATGCAACCTCCTATCGTTTGACACACATATTGAAGGCACATTTCAAGGTTTTTGTGACAGTCATATGCCACTATCGGATAGACTGAAGTAGAGTTACATATAAACAAGCAAACATACATATGAATGTATGTACAAGTAAAGCTAGTGAAAGCGTAGTAAAGAAACTAGCATTATGTGGGAAAAGCGTCCAGCGCTCGATATACGAAAATTATGGCACAAAGCGGACCACGCTTTTTCCACAATACTACTGTGTAGGGTTTTTAAAATTATTTTCAACTTTTTAGTTCAATACTCTCTAAAAGCGTGAGTTTTAGGTTTTTTAAACTATATTTATTTTTAACTTTTTAGTCACATGTCCTATGGAATTATCGATAAATATATCGAAAAATACAGCAGTCCAAACAAAACCTCTGGACTTCCACTCTCGTTTAATACCCATATTGTTAGGAAATTTTAAGGTATTTGGCCTCACATTTTGGCAATAACTCAGTTATCGATAAATTTATCAAAATATGTCGAAGTCCAAATGAAACCTGTAGGTCGATTCCCTAACTATTTTATCGCCAAGTGTTAGCGTTAATTCTGTTTAACGCCATTTTTATCGCTTTTCCCTATTCTCTAAGTGTTAACCACACTAAAAGTCGATAAGCTCGATCAGCTGTTTTCGCTAACACTTTTATTGTAGCTAGTTATCGCGGATTAATTTGATGGTGTTTAAAAGTGTTTAAGAGAAAATAATAAATTTAAGTTGAAATAAAAATGTATTTTGAGTTTGTGGCGCTTTATTTAAAGGCAAGTTAGAGAATCACAGTTTCGTTAAGAGCAAACGCCAAACCCTGGCGAAAACCTAAACGCTTGGCGAGTAGTTAAAAGTTAGGGAATCGGGCTACTGGGGCCATCCCCTTTCGTTTGATACCCACATCGTAGGGAAATTTTAGAGTTTTCGGGCAACCACATTTTGACCGATAACTCAGTTATCGATAAATTTATCGAGGTCCAAATGAAACCTGGGGCCTTCCCCTTTCGTTTGATACCCATATTGTAGGGAAATTTTAAAAATCTTTGAAACTTTGGTGGACTTTTGACCGTTTTGTGAATAATTTTTCTTAAATTATTCTATGTTTTTATTATTAGTGAACAAGATGGAAAAGTAACAACAATTACAAGCTACCATGATTACGTAATTTCGGCCTTGCTCAAGGGCACTTATCAAATGGCTTTTGTGTTTAGAAATTTTTTCATCACCTTTTGTTGGTCATCGAACCAAGAACCAAGGGGATTAGGAATTTCTAAGCCCGCAGTGTGTACCTCTTACACCAAGCTGCGTTGAGATTATTGCTAGCTTATATCCATCATGTTCACTTAGTATGTATTCATTTTATTTTGTTTGTTTGTTTTTATACTACCTTATCGACAACTAGAGCGACATCAATCGACCGCCATTTATACTAGCAGTGTCAAGGATTTTAGTGCACCCCGTGATCATTTTACTGACAGCTGCAGCTTATTTTCACAGGGTGGCTTTTTTCGCTGTGTCCTGCGATTAATATGTATGTACTAGCTGACCCGGCAGACGTTGTCCTGCCACAAATTTATTTCCCTGTCTGTTTCACTAACCCGATCCCTATGTCTATTTTAAACCATATCCCTATCTCCTTCATATAGGAGAAACCACGCCCCCTTTTTCCTTATCCCCAGTTTTTTTTGGAGGTGTCCGGGATTGATCTTATATAACTCCTCACAAAATTTCAGTGGTCTAACCTAAATACTTCTAGAGATATGAACTATGAAGTATTTTATTCGTATGGAAGGTGCCACGCCCCCTTTATCGTTAACTCGAGTTTTTTGGGAGGTATTAGCGATCGATCACATATAAACCCTCACCAAATTTCAGTGGTCTAACATAAATACTTGCAGAGATATGGGCTATGAAATGTTTCCTTCGTATGGGAGGTGCCACGCCCCCTTTTTCTTTATCTCCAGTTTTTTTGGAGATGATGGGATTAATCTTATTTAACTCCTCAAGAAATTTTATTGGTCTAACCTAAACACTTCCCGAGATATGGACTATGAAGTATTTCATTCGTATGGGAGGTGCCACGCCCCCTTTTTCGTTACCCTAGTTTTCTTGGAGGTGGTAGGGATCGACCTCATCTAACCTCTAACCACGTTTCAGTGGTCTAACATAAGTACTTTCAGAGATATGGACTATGAAGTATTTCATTCGTATGAGATGTGCCACGCCCCCTTTTTCGTTATCCCCAGTTTTTTTGGAGGTGGTAGGGATCGATCTCATATAACCCCTTACCAAATTTCAGTGGTCTAACATGAATACTTCCATTGATATCGACTATGAAATATTTCATTTGTATGGGAGGTGCCACGCCCCCGTTTTCGTTATCCCCAGCTTTTTTGGAGGTGGTAGGGGTCGATCTCATATAATCCCTTACCAAATTTCAGTGGTCTAACATGAATACTTCCAGAGATATCGACTATGAAGTATTTCATTCGTATGGGAGGTGCCACGCCCCCTTTTTGGTTAACCCCCAGTTTTATGGGTGAGAATGGTGTTGTTATCCTATAGGTCTGTACCGATTTCCAGGTCCCTACCTTAAACCCATTTAGAGATATTCACCTTGAAGAAAAATGTTTGTATGGGAGGTGCCACGCCCCCCTAATATTTTGTTCTGATTTTATAACATGACCTGCACGTGGTAATAACAAACAAACCCCCTAAAGGAAGTATATGATTTGGTTCAGCCGTTTTCGAGTTTTAGCGTAACGACTGAACACCATTTCATTTTTATATATATAGATTGTATGGGAGGTACCACGCCCCCTTTTTCGATAACCCCAAGTTTTATGGGTGAGAATGGTGTTGTTATCCTATAGCTCTATACCAATTTTCATGTTCCTACCTTAAACACTTTTGAAGATATTCACCTTGAAAAATTCAGTTTGTATGGGAGGTGCCACGCCCCCTTTTCCGATTACCCCTTCTTTTATGTGTAAGAAGGCTTTTGATACCATATAGGTCTATACCAATTTTCAGGTCCCTACCTTGAACCCTTTCACAGATATTCTGCTTAAAAAATTTTGTTTGTATGGGAGGTACCACGCCCCCTTATTGGATAACCCTCGGTTTTATAGGTGAGAGTGGTGCTGTTATCCTGTAGCTCTGTACCAATTTTCATGTTCCTACCTTAAACACTTTTGAAGATATTCAACTTGAAAAATTCAGTTTGTATGGGAGGTGCCACGCCCCCTTAATATTTTGTTCTGATTTTAAGACATGACCTGCGCGTGGTAATAACAAACAAATCCCCCAAAGGAAGTATTTCATTTGGTTCAGCCGTTTTCGAGTTTTAGCGTTACAATTATACACCATTTCATTTTTATATATATAGATGTTATGAGTTTGTGGTCATTAATTTGAGAATCTTTGAAACTTTAGTGGACTTTTGACCGTTTTGTGAATAATTTTTCTTAAATTATTCTATGTTTTTATTATTAGTGAACAAGATGGAAAAGTAACAACAATTACAAGCTACCATGATTACGTAATTTCGGCCTTGCTCAAGGGCACTTATCAAATGGCTTTTGTGTTTAGAAATTTTTTCATCACCTTTTGTTGGTCATCGAACCAAGAACCAAGGGGATTAGGAATTTCTAAGCCCGCAGTGTGTAAAGTTTTCGGGCAACCACATTTTGACCGAGAACTCAGTTATCGATAAATTTATTGAAATATATCGATGTCCAAGTGAAACCTGGGGCCTTCCCCTTTCGTTTGATACCCATATTGTAGGGAAATTTTAAGGTTTCCGGGCAGCCACATTTTGACCGATAACTCAGTTATCGATAAATTTATCGAAATATATCGATGTCCAAATGAAACCTGGGGCCTTCCCCTTTCGTTTGATACCCATATTGTAGGGAAATTTTAAGGTTTTCGGGCAACCACATTTTGACCGATAACTCAGTTATCGATAAATTTATCGAAATATATCGATGTTCAAATGAAACCTGGGGCCTTCCCCCTTCATTTGATACCCATATTGTAGGGAATTTTTTAGGTTTTTGGGCAATCATATTTTGACCGATAACTCAGTTATCGATAAAGTTATCGAAATATATCGATGTTCAAATGAAACCTGGGGCCCTAACCTTTCGTTTGATATGTACCCATATTGTAGGGAAATTTTAAGGTTTTCGGCAACCACATTTTGACCGATAACTCAGTTATCGATAAATTTATCGAAATATATCGATGTCCAAATGAAACCTGGGGCCTTCCCCTTTCGTTTGATACCAATATTGTAGGGAATTTTTTAGGGTTTCGGGCAACCACATTTTGTCCGATAACTCAGTTATCGATAAATTTATCGAAATGAAACCTGGGGCCTTCACCTTTCGTTTGATACCCATATTGTAGGGAAATTTTAAGGTTTTCGGGCAACCACATTTTGACCGATAACTCAGTTATCGATAAATTTATCGAAATATATCGATGTTCAAATGAAACCTGGGGCCTTCCCCTTTCGTTTGGTACCCATATTGTAGGGAATTTTTTAGGTTTTCGGGCAACCACATTTTTTAGGGTTTTGGGCAATCATATTTTGACCGATAACTCAGTTATCTATAAATTTATCGAAATATATCGATGTCCAAATGAAACCTGGTGCCTTCAGCTTTCGTTTGATACCCATATTGTAGGGACATTTTACGGTTTTTGGGCCACTGGGGCTTAGACCGAACGAGAGTTACATACATACAAACAAGCAAACATACAAGTGAACCTAATAAAAGCGTGGTAAAAATTACTTTCAATTGATGCACTTTGGTTGAAATTATTTGAGTTTGCAATTTCAATGTTTCACAGACGTTGGCAACCTTTTTTACTGTAAAGATATGATTACGCCATGAAAAACACTTTTTTTATTCCAAATATTGAGAGTGTAACCCCAAATAGTTTATAGCCGGGTAGTGAAATTTTCACGTGAAGGCAATACCAAGGCTTAAGTAAAAAGAGTTCTGTTTTTTAAAAAAAAAATTATGGTCACCGTAGCTATGACACATGTGAAAAGATCCGCCCTTTAAAACAGTGTGTATAACATACTGATAACGTACTGTTACACAATGGGAAATGGCTAACATGGTATGGTTTGGTAGGATGAATCCCCTAGTCATTCCATTATGATTTTTCGATATATTTTTAAAACTAGGCGAGGAATTGCAGTTTTTTTTAGAAAAACTAGATTTTTCGCAAACATTTTTAGGAATTATTGCCGTAAAAAAAATTAAGAAAATACGGAATTTTAAATTGCAGCTAATATAACTTTGTTGCCACAAATACTGCATTCAAACAGAAGCAACTCGTGGTGCTGTTATCAGAAATTCTCTTTTGGTGTTGCTGATGTTCTTCATATACAGGGAAGGAGTTGCAGTTTTTTTTTATGAAAAACTGTGTTTTTATCACAAATTTTTAGAAATGATTGTGCTAAGTAGCTGCTTATTAATATTTTAGACCAAATTTGAAAAAAAAAAATTGAGAAACTACGCAATTTAAGATATCAGCTAATATAACGAAGTTGCGAAGAATGGCAACACAAAGCCGAGCACAGGCAACTCGGTACCCTTTCCCTCCGTCGTCGCTCTCTCTCCAACCATTCGCTTAAAGCAAGCTGTTGCCAGCAACCGGGATGATTGCTACGTTAAAGAACAGGGGGGTCACTCTGTATTGCGATGCGAATGACATTTTTTTCGCATTTGCCTTATCGACACTCTGTAACTCAACTATCGCAACGGAAATTGACATTTTCGGATTTGCTTTTACCCTTTCGAATTCATTTTTTCCCTCTCGAATTGCGTACATGTGCATATGCAAAAATCATCCGTATAAACATAATTTTATTAGTTTACTTGAAGTTTTCTTACAAATTTTTGGTAATTATTTTGTAAATTCCAAATTTAAAAGTTAAACTACATCAATATTTTTCAAAATATAACATTTTTTTGAATTAATTTTGCGAAATAAGTGCCAAAATAATCATTTTTTCGATAAGAAAGTTAAGTATATTAATAGCTCTGCAAGAATTTATAAGAATATGTTTAAACATTTTAATTCATTCCAAATTTTTCAGCGATGCGATAGCGGTGCGACTGCGTTTTGTTGTAGGAAGACAAATCCGAATGTACAAAGCAATTGACACTCGCTTTCGCGATACAGTGTTGTACGTACATATATTTCAATACACATAAACATTTTTTGCAAGTACATCCTGTTTGTATAGTATACAGTTGGGCGCTAAATGAAAGAAAATGGTAGGGTACAAGCATAAGAATGAGTTGGGAACGGGTAGAAGCAGGTACAAGCAGAGGATAAGCCTCGAAGTATGCAATGAAAATTGTCAACTTCCGGTTAATTTTACAACAGTGATGCCAACCCAAACAAGAAAATAACCAAACGCCGCAGAACAGCAATGCTATAGCAATACAGAGTAGCTTTTGCTTGTCGCATCGCATTTCATTTTCGAATCGCATTGACTTTCGAATCGCAATACAGAGTGACCCCCCTGGGGTTTACTTCATCAATGTGTTGACGTTGACGTGTTATCGATAATTTTATAGCAAAACTACGATCATTTATTTTGACAATTGTTTATTGGCTCTCAACAGCTGAATTTTTTCATAAAAACTGTCGGTATTTGTTTCCTTTAGGGGTCAACTGCTAATAAATTAGCTAAAATTATGGGAGATAGCTACAGGTACAGCCTAATAAAATTACAACAACCACATGAAAACTTGCAACTTTGATTGCAAATATCTCTTCAAAGGAGCAAAATATTAAAAAACGCTTGGGGATTCGTGATCCTGAGGCCAAACCCCGTCTTTTGAGTTATCTCCCATAATTTTAGCTAATTTATTAGCAGTTGACCCCTAAAGTAAACAAATACCAAACTGTCAAAAGTCACAACCTTCGGAGCATCCAAATGTTCAAACCCCCCCTATAGAAAATTTCAACGCCCTGTTGCGACTTAAAATTATTGGGAACTGCTCCTTTGGAAAAGCCTTTTGTAAGCGCAGGATTTTGTTTTAGTTCTAAAACAAGCTGTGCAAATTGGTTGTTGCTTGTTATTTTCATTTTTTTTTTTTTTCATTTTCCTAAATTAAATAAAAACTAAACAAATAAAGTGTGTAAAAAGATATAATTCTGAATTATTTTACCTAATTTTTACCAAAAACTGTGTTGACAATTTTTATGTTGACAACCGTCAATAGAATATCACTATTGTTGTCGTCAATACAAAAATAGTATCAAGAGCTGCCAAAAGTTATCGACTTTGACGACGGCAATACCAATTCGGACGCATCGACACTATTTTTGACAATGTTGAGAACCGTAATAGGGGTGATTATTTCCTTCAACTTTTTATTCTTTAATTAAAGCAAAGTCATCAACATCTGATTGTCAAAGCAAGAGAGAGTTTGCCAAATTTTAACCTTGCTTCAACTTTGAAGTCTTCAATTTGCCATGCTTCGTTTAAATACGTATACTGAACTTTTCTGTCAAAGTCAAAGTTTGAGGTAAAGTCAAAATAAAGCTTTATGTAACCGACCCTTTACACTCAAAAGACTTGTGTCCAATGCCATTGCACTTAAAGCATTTAGTTTGTTGACTGGTGCAGTCACGAATAAGATGTGTACTACTTCCACATCTAAAGCATGGCCTTGACACCTTTTGAGCACTAGGAGTACTTGCTGCACTCTGGATTGGCTTAGATAAGTTAACTTGTAACAAGTTAAGACCACCTACATTGCGTGAAACAGGATCGCCTATTACAAAATAGCCGATCCAACCCCCATAAATTATTCCCCAATAATCACCCATAAATTGCTCATAGTAATTGCCCATAAATTCTTCTTAATAATTGCTTACAAAATCATTCTAAAGAATTCTACCCGAAATATGATCACTCATAAGTCGGTCAACTCAAATAAATTCCCAAGCATTGCATTTCTTTAACCTACCCTACTCCGATCGCACGCCATAAATTACAATGCAATGCATTTATGCAAAGTCAAAACATTTTTCTGTAAGAAACAACTAAAAAGCAATTAATTTCGTAAGTCGCCTGAAATATGACTACTCATCATAATTCAGCCGCCTAAGTCATATCCACTTCAAAGCGGCACTCAGCTACGCTAAATGGTGACATAGCACAAACATCCACACAATGCTTGCGAAATATTAAAACGCTGAGCTAACAATGACAGAAATGAGTCATATGGGAAAATGCAACTTAAGTAAACAAACTATTTCCCAATTCGACAGTTACTCACCAATACAATCAATTATTTTCGGATATGGTGAAATGCTTTCACAAGAAACGCACACATAGAAATTAGGTCAACCGCAGTTGCAGCGCAGGCATAATTCTAGTATAAATAGTGAAAATTTTATATCTAAGTTTTTGAGTTGATATTTGACTTCAAATAAAGCGGACACGCTGTCCAATAAAACTATTTTGGTTCCTTTTAATTTAAGGAACCGTAACTGGCGCACGATGCCAAAGTCGCGGATAAATCCTGAAAAAAATAATAATAAGTAAGGATACGCGTGGGCAAACCCGAGTTTAATAAATCCGAAATATACGGTAGTGAAAAACCCTGAAAACCAAAAAGTAAGGGTACGTGTGCATAAAAAAATCCGGAATATCCGGCGGTGAAAAAATTAATTAATAAAAATTACGAGAAAGACTACACCGCATGAACATTGGGAAGTGGTACCCTAGTAGCCACAAGCAAAAGGGACGGCATTACGTGCCAGCCACCCCATGTTCTCAACAAAAAAATAAAAACAAACTTTAAAAGAAGAATATAGAAAAAAACAAACTTTAAAAGAAGAATATAGAAAAACAAACTTTAAAAGAAGAATATAAAAAAAAAAACAATAAACGCTAAAAGTGCAGTTGAGAAACAAAAAAAAAAAAAAACCTGAAATTTGACATCTAAAAGAATACGGTACACGTAACGGAAAAAATAGTACAGTAATAGTACAATCGTGCCGTATAGCCATAAAATTTACTGTATAGGCAAAATTTGCCAAAGGCTGAAACGGTTGAAAAAAGTGCCGTAATAATCCAGTTTACATACATATGAAAAATTTGCCAAAGGCCAAAAACTTAACGGCGAGCTAATACAACACCACTAGTTAATGTCACGCGAAGCCAGCGTAAGCCTAGTGGATTTAATACAGCGCATTGGAATTTTGTCACGTCAGGCTGACGGCAGCACATGAGTACGAACAGTGGCGCAAAAATCAGCAGCGCAACAACGCACGCATACGAACAGCAACAGCACGCACAAGCAGAAAACGCATAGTATTACACCTAAAGTAACAAAAACGAGTAAGTCATAGAATTAAGTCATAAGTATTGACACATTAATTATTCTCTGTGCACTTGGAAATTTTATCTGTAGACTTTTAACCAGTCGAGTAATTTATTCGCTAAATTATTGCTAGATTTTTGCAAAAAAAAGGACATTTTAGTGGAGAATTCTGGATCTATAGACAGAATAATAGAATAATATAAAAATAAAATTTCGAACTAAAAAAAGGACAAAGACTCCTTGCCAAATAAATCCTTGCAAAATTATTATAATATGGACGCTTTGCCATCTGACGTGGACAACGAAAGAAGAAAGAATAGGTAGAGTTGTGTGTATGCAAATGGTTTTTAATATAATAGGCAAGAATAAAAGGGCTACTTTAGCAGATTATGAAAATAAAGATACAGTAGAGCAAGAAATAACAGCCATAATTAGGGCCAATAAGCGCTATAATAAAGAAAAGCTATAAAGGAATTTTTTTTCTCTCTTTTTCTTTTCGCAAAATAAATAAAAATTTAAGCAAAAACTAATACAGTTTTTTACAATTGATTTGATTTTTAAAATAAGAAAATAGGGAAAAATGGCAAACCAAAACAATTTGATCAGGCCTCCAATCTTAAACGCCAACGCCCCTGAAGCGGCGAATAACGAACAAATAAGCATGGATGATCTGAGAAGACTAATATCAGACATCGCTACAAGCGTATTGACGCAACAAGGACCGCAGGTGGTCCAAAATGTGCTGAATCCGAACGCAAGCTTGGCCACAGCAGTTGACCAGGTCATAGAGGAAAGGCATAGGGGAAATATAAATGAATTAGACAAAATACCAGACGTAGTAAAATGTCTGAAGGAATTCTCAGGAAAATCAGGCGAATTTAACTCCTGGAAAAAAAGTGTGGATCGTATACTCAATGTATACGAACCAATAAAAAGGAACTCCCAAATATTATGGAATCCTGAGTGTGATTAGGAATAAGATAACTGGTCAAGCCGACACGGCCTTAGAATCCTACAACACTCCACTTGATTGGCCGGCTATAACAAAATGCTTAGCGATGCATTATGCCGACAGACGCCACTTGTCAACCTTGGAGTACCAGATGACGACACTGGTGCAAGGTAATAAAACAATAAACGAATTTTATCAACAGGTATACAAACACCTTTCATTGATATTAAATAAGCTAGGGTATGAAGGTACAAGCAATGAAACGCTGCGTATGCTGACGCAATCGTACCGCAATAAGGCGTTAGACACCTTTATATGAGGTTTGAATGGGGATCTACCAAGGCTACTAGGTATGAAGGAACCTGTTGATTTACCTCAGGCTCTGCATCTGTGCCAAAAATTGGATAATCAAAACTTTAGGACGAACCATGCCAATAATATAAGGCAATCGTACCAAAAAAACCAAATCCCAGTAAGGAAATACAATTCCTCACCACAACAACAGCAGAATTTTTACCCCCAATTAGCCCATAACCCGCAACCAAACCAACAAACGTGGCAAAATAATCGTTCAAACACGAATGCAAATGCACCACACAGGCCACTCAAACCGCAACCTAGGCCCGAGCCCATGGATGTGGACCAAAGCATACACTCTCGTAGAGTCAACTATATGAATAAACCTGCGAATAACCAAGGCCAATTCCAGGGAAAAAGACCTGCAGAATCTTTTGTGCATCGGAACAAGAAGAAGGACATCAACCAGGAGATGAACCATCGGATGCCAATCATTTAGGGATTTAAAGGCTGTAATCCACACTAGGGAAAATTACCTAATATTGGGAAATGGTAAAAGGATTACACTCAAACAGCTTCCCTGCAAGGCAGTAAATGCCATCCAAATAAAAGACGAGCATTTATCGTCACAACAAAAGAGGGACATGAACACGATAATTCATGCATTCCCAAAACTGTTCTCAGAACCAAATGAGAAATTAACATATACAACAAAAGTTGTTGGAGAAATGAGGACGTTAGATAAAACTCCTATTTACTCAAAATTTTATCCATATCCAGCTTCTCTCAAACCAGAGGTAGAGAAACAGGTAAAAGAACTGTTAGCTGATGGAATTATTAGGCCATCAAGGTCACCCTACAATTCACCAATATGGATTGTTCCGAAAAAAGCGGATTCAGAAGGGAATAAACAATACCGTATGGTAATAGACTATCGTAAGCTGAATTCGGTAACAACAGCAGATAAATACCCAATACCTGAAATTTCCGAGGTAATTTCTAATTTAGGAGAAAGTAAATTTTTCTCGGTATTGGATCTGAAAAGTGGTTTCCATCAAATTCCTTTGAAGGGATCTGATATTGAAAAAACCGCTTTTTCAGTAAATAATGGTAAATACGAATTTACTCGTTTACCATTTGGATTAAAAAATGCGCCGTCAATTTTTCAGCGAGCGCTCGATGAAATTTTGCATGAACACATAGCTAAATATGCTTACGTATATATTGATGATATAATAATCTTCAGTAAAACAGAAGAAGAGCATATTGAACATATTAAAAAAATATTTAAAACATTGCTAGAAGCAAATATGAAAGTGCAACTAGACAAATGTCATTTTTTTAAAAAAGAGGTTGAATTTTTGGGATTCGTTATATCAGCAAACGGTGTAAAAACCAACCCCGCAAAGGTGGAGGCGATTGCGAATTTCCCACAACCAAGAACTTTAAAGGAACTCCGTAGTTTTCTTGGTATGTCCGGATACTATAGGAAGTTCATAAAGGATTATGCAAAAATGGCAAAACCCCTAACAACTCTTTTAAGAGGGGAAGAAGGTAGGATATCAAAAAATAAATCCTCAAAAGTAAAAATCGACTTAAATAAGCAAGCAGTAAATGCTTTTAACAGTTAAAAAAACTCACTCATTTCAAGGGATGTCACTCTTGCATACCCTGATTATAGTAAAAAATTTGAATTGACGACAGACGCATCCAATTTTGCTATTGGAGCTGTGCTGTCGCAAGGGTCAAAGCCAAAAGCATTTATTTCAAGAACATTAAATAAAGCTGAAGAAAATTATGCAGCTAATGAGAAAGAAATGTTGGCTATAATATGGGCTTTGAACTCACTAAGAAATTATCTTTATGGATCAGCTAAAATACAAATATTTACTGACCACCAACCGCTTACATACGCATTAAGCAATAAAAATAATAATGCAAAAATGAAAAGATGAAAAGCAGCTCTAGAGGAATACTCATATGAGCTATGTTACAAACCAGGTAAACAAAATGTAGTCGCTGATGCACTATCGCGAATACCCGTCAAAGAGACACAGGTCAATATTTTATCAGTAGCATCAAGGTCGGATGACAGTTCATCTCATAATTTAATCTACAGTGTTGAAGGACCAATAAATGCATTCAAAAATCAAATTTTTTTGAATATTGGTAACACGCCATCCTACGAATTCAAAATAATATTTCCTACGTACCATCGCCACGTAGTGAGACAGCAAGATTATTCGGAAAAAAACTTGTTGACTATATTAAAAAAGTATTTAAATCCGTCAGTTATAAACTGCATTAAAGCAGAAGAGTCTGTCATGGGAAAAATACAAATACTTTACCCACTGCATTTTAGTAATTTCAAAATAAGATTTACACAAAGAATGGTGGAGGACATAACCAATAACCATAGACAGCAGGAGATAATAATTAAGGAACACAACAGAGCGCATATAAATTGCAAAGAAAATAAAATTCAAATTTTAGAAAAATATTATTTTCCTGGAATGACCAGTAAGATTAAAAAGGTCATAAAAAATTGTGTGACGTGTAAGGAAAATAAATATGATCGTCATCCAGCAAAGCCACAAATTCAGGCAACGCCAATACCCACTTTCCCGGGTCAAATTGTGCATATTGATATATTGCATATGGGGAAACAATTAATTTTAACCGCAATTGACAAATTCTCAAAATATGCAATCGCAAAACTAATTCAGTCCAAGTCAGCGGAGGATATAAAACAACCATTACGAGACATTCTCTTCTCTCTTGTATCAGAAACAATTGTGATGGACAACGAAAAATCATTTAAATCAGAAGAAATAAACTTCATGATGGAAAATGAGTTCGGCATAGAAATTCACCGAACGGCACCATATACAAGTTGCTCTAATAAACAGGTGGAACGATTTCATTCCACTCTCCAAGAAATAATGCGATGCCTACAACGCGAAAAAGCTCAACAATCTTTCAATGAACTTCTAGAAAGATCAATCAAAGAGTATAATTATTCAATACATTCCACAACAGGGAAAAGACCAATGGAAGTATATTTTGGTAGAAGAGTCTGCAGTGACCCTTCACTATTAGATAAACATAGGTTAGAGACAACAAATAAAATTAGGGAAAAGCAAACTACAGATCTGGCCTACCACAACAAGAATAGGGTAGCAGTAAGACAATATAACCAAGGGGATCAAATTTATGTTAAAATAAATAAAAGATTAGGAAATAAACTTACACCTAGGTATAAAAAAGAGATAAAAAAAAAAAAAAAAAAAAAAAAAAAAAAAAAACTAATGGCGGCGATATACCAACAGGTCATCATAACCTCTAACGAGATTTTTAGCCGAGCTTCTCTTTCCAGCTTGTGGTGTGTAGCTTTTGAGTTTTTCCTACAAGTTGGCGGGACCTACAGTTTTTTGCCGACTCCGAACGGCACTTGCAAAGCAAATGAATTTTTTGCTGAGAAGCTTCTCATGGCAGAAATACACACGGAGAGTTTGCCAAACTACTGCCGAGGGGGCGACCCCGTTTAGAAAAATTCTTTTTCTAAATCATTTTGGATGTTACTTTTGCCGGGCATCGAACCGACACGACTTGGTGTAGAAGGCCGAACACTTAACCGCTTCCCCTCCTTTGTACCTAATTTGACAGCGAACATGAATGTATGTACATGATGGTGTTAAAAGTTGGTGTGTTCAGGTGGTGACAGCGCATGATTTACGGCGAGCTTTAATAGTATGAAGGGGAACAGGAAAAAAAGCGAATTGTACATAATATTAGGCGAATCAGAAAGTTCTAGAAAAACGGAGGGGCATAGTATACAAATGCGCATAGAAATCAATTTGAGAACTGCTACTTGTCAAATTTCTATAGTCAGTTGTTGTGAAAGCACGAAATTTTATATCGTAGCGTGGAGTATCTACATATTTTCCCAAAAGGTCATAATTTGTGAGCAAGTTGTTGGAGTTTCCCACTTATTCACCGGTAAAATTGCATTTCCTCGCTGAATGCTATGCAGGCTAATTTGTGTACAATTGTTTGGATTATATTAAATTTTATGTACATTTAGGTCGGAATAATGGAAAAAGCTCGACCTAACGATGCAACCGAGCAATGGAAGCATATCTCTCACTCATTACGTACCGCCGCTGAGGCCACTATAGGGTTCCAGCGAGCCCGCAAAAACAACTGGTACGATGAGGAATGCAGCACTGCCTCGGACAAAAAGGACGCTGCCTACAGGGAGACGTTGCGAACGGGCGCAACCCGCAGTGTATGGCAACGCTATCGTGAGGCAAAGAAGGAAGAGAGACGCCTTTTCAGAAAAAAGAAACGTGAGGCCGAAAGGCGTGAGTGTGAGGAGCTTGAGATGCTGGCTGACAGGAATGATGCCCGAAAATTCTATGAAAAGATCCGGCGGATGACGGAAGGTTTTAAGACCGGGGCAAGTTCCTGTAAGGACAATAATGGCGACCTGGTAACCGACGTACAGAGTGTACTTAAATTATGGAGGGAGCACTTCTCCTCACTGCTAAATTGCGAGGGAGACGTCGAACCCGATACCCCAATCCCTGACGATGGAAAAGTCGTCCCACCACCTGACTATGATGAAGTGAGGATAGCTATATCCCGGCTGAAAAACAACAAAGCGCCTGGAAAAGACGGACTACCCGCCGAGCTGTTCAAACACGGAGGCGAAGAGCTGGTAAAAAGCATGCATCAGCTCTTATGCAGAATATGGTCAGACGAGTGCATGCCTCCAGATTGGAATTTAAGTGTGCTCTGCCCAATCCACAAGAAAGGCGATCCCGCTAACCGCACCAACTACCGCGGAATCAGCCTTCTTAATATCGCGTATAAGGTTCTTTCTAGCGTATTGTGTGAAAGACTGAAGCCCATCGTAGACAAGCTGATTGGACCTTATCAGTGTGGCTTTAGACCTGGTAAGTCTACCATCGACCAGATTTTCACGATACGCCAAATCCTGGAGAAGACCCATGATAAAAGAATCGACACACACCATCTCTTTGTCGATTTCAAAGCCGCTTTTGACAGCGCAAAAAGGAGTTGCCTGTATGCCGCCATGTCTGAATTTGACTTCCCTGCAAAGCTTATACGGCTTTGCCAAATGACGTTGAGCAATACTAACAGCTCCGTCAGAGTCGGGAAGGACCTCTCTGAGCCATTTGAAACCAAACGAGGCTTTAGACAGGGCGACTCCCTTTCGTGCGATTTCTTCAACCTGATGCTGGAGAAGATAATTCGAGCAGCAGAGCTAAACCGCAATGGTACAATCTTTTACAAGAGCGTGCAATTGCTGGCGTATGCCGATGATATTGATATCATTGGCCTTAACAACCGCGCCGTAAGCGCTGCCTTCTCTGGACTGGATAAAGAAGCGAAAAAAGTGGGTCTTGCGGTCAACGAGGACAAGACGAAGTATTTGCTGTCATCAAAGAAAGAATCGGCGCACCTGCGCCTTGGCAGCCACGTCACTGTTGATAGTTACAAATTTGAAACTGTGAGGGACTTCGTCTATTTGGGAACCAGCATTAACACCGAAAATAATATCAGTCTAGAAATCCAACGGAGAATCACTCTTGCGAACAAGTGCTACTTTGGACTGAGTAGGCAATTGAGAAGTAAAGTCCTCTCTCGAAGAACAAAGATCGCGCTCTATAAGTCTCTCATCATACCTGTCCTGATGTATGGCTCAGACTCATGGACAATGTCAAGAGAAGATGAGATGGCCCTTGGAGTATTTGAGAGAAAAGTTCTCCGGAAGATTTATGGTCCTTCCCGTGATGCCGACGGCGAGTATCGAAGGAGATTTAACGATGAGCTGTACGAGCTTTACGCAGATCTGACCATAGTCCAGCGAATTAAAGCCCAAAGGCTCCGCTGGCTGGGTCACGTCATGCGAATGGACAAAGAAGCTCCAGCCCAGAAGGTTTTCCAATCGTCACCCGAATTCGGCAGCAGAGGAAGGGGGAGGCCTCGACTGAGATGGAAACAACAGGTGGAGGATGACTTGAACTCCCTTGGGGTTTCCAATTGGCGTCAGTTATCGCTAAAAAGGAATGACTGGCGTGCTTTGATAGGCGACGGCCAAAATCGCTTAGGCGGTTAAGCGCCAATAAATGATGATGATGATGAATGGAAAAAGCTAAAGCAACAGAGGCTGCAGCGAAAAAGGGCAACAAGAG
Organism: Campiglossa producta; assembly: GCA_964058755.1. Lineage (NCBI taxonomy): Eukaryota > Metazoa > Arthropoda > Insecta > Diptera > Tephritidae > Campiglossa > Campiglossa producta. The sequence continues at coordinate 144,988,217 of CAXKVI010000001.1, forward strand.
GGTAGGCGAGGCGAATCCTGATGTCGCAAAAAAGAAAGGCAGGAAAAATGGTGCGTATTCAATAGAATGGAAATAGGTACAGCGATTTTCTTCTTTCCTTGCGACTTATCGGCGTTTGGTCGACATAAAACCACTGAAACACCTGGAACGCTGCGTTTATGACCTGAGTTGTGCCACATACAAGCCTCTGCGAATAATGGCACTTGATATCGGCGATTTGTGGCTTGATTCTTTGATTGTTTCCTTTAGCGATTTTTTTGTTTGACATGCAATAATGGGATATCAGCGATTTCATTTGTTAAAGACCAAATACCTATTGCGGACTTGTTTTGTTTTCTTATATTTTCAGCTGATGAGCAACCGGCCATAGCAAAGGCAGCCAGTATGAATAATTCAGCGGCGGGCACGGAAGTTGTCAGCGTCTCATTGAACAATAATGTCGATGCTGGGATTAGCATTCAGGGGGATAGAAACTATGCAGTGTCGCAAATACAGCGCCAAGCAGATTGGTTGGCTTCCGCTACGGTTGATGAAATGGGGGTTGAGGTTCTGCAGACGCGACTGGATATCCTTAAAAGAGATAGTCGCCCAAAATTATAACACTACAGTTAAAACACAATCAGGTAGAATAGTACATAAAAATAATATTAAACAAAGCTGAAATTGGTTTCCTTTTTCTTTCTCTACTAGGTAAAATAAAAGGCAAAATGGCTACAATAACTATTATATTAACTACCATTGCAACTATACTAATGACTAAAGGGCAACAAATTGATATACAGGATTTAACGAATAATAACGGATACATCCCAATTAAAATCGGAGAATATCGAACAATTAATCATTATGACAAAATTCTTCACTTTATTAACTTACTAAAAGCAAAAATAGACTATTTACAACCAAGATTTAAGACAAAACGAGCTTTGATTAATATACTAGGTAAAGGATTAAAATATATAGCAGGTACTATGGACAGCGACGACGAACAACAAATAATGAATGCATTAGACAAAATACAAAAAAAAACGAACAGGCTACAACAGACGATGTAAACAAAATGATTTATAATAATAATTTTTTAACTAACCAAATTAATAATCCCAGCAAACCATAAGAGCTCTAAATGAGCGCATATGGGACTCTTTCATCTGAGCGCTCACATTCATAATGAGTTCATAAAACAATCATAAACAGTCATAAAATGCTCGTATTTGAGTGGCTTTTCCTATGAAACTGGTCATTCATAAATGAGCTCTCAGTCTTATGCATAAAAGATTCTTTTTCGAATGTTTTTATGAGCTCTGAAAAGAGCGCATGAAAAGGTCTTTTTCGAATGATTTTTTATACGAATTAAGAGCTTGCTTTTCTTCTTAATTTTTATTAATTTCTTTCCAATTTTAATTTTTCCTTTCCTTTCTCATGACTTCTCCCATTCCCTTTTCCTATCCCTTGCACTTTAAATTTTCCTTTTAAATATGTAGAAACAAATAGGTAAACATTCATTGCATATCTAACATTCAAATATTGTTCATTATTTATTTTCTTACAAAAACTTATTTCAAAAAGAAAAATCATAACGTACTTGAATCCAAATAATGAAAGTAAAAGGTATTTATAGGGGCACACTCAGAAAAACTCATAAAACAATCATATTTATGTACACGCTCATAAAAGCTCACATAATGATCATAATTGAAGACATGCATGGATGAAGGAGGTATGTCGCATTCTCACTCAATTTATGTTTTTGGCATTGGTGAATAGTGTTTATGCAGATCTATATTTCTATCTTATCAGAATCTGCCTATCGTCAAAATTGTAGAAGATAATTCATGGATGAAGGGGGTATGTACACAACTTTGCAATTGAATTGTGGAAGAAGGGGGTATGTTCCGATTTTTTCATATAAAACACTAAATATAAACTTATGCTTTTTATTGCATATTTTGCAACGTCTTTTATAGCTTTGCATAATTTTTTTGTCAGTTTTCCATAAAGATTCGAAAAAACCTCAAATGTTTAAGCAAAACTTTAAAGCCGATTTTCTCGTTTCACTCAAAATGCGAGATACCCCCTTCATCCATGCATGTCTTCAATTATGGGCATGTTCTGAAAAAACTCATAAAAAGGCTCATATTAGAGCTCAGATTTAAGAGCGCTCCGAAGCTGGTTTGCTGGGATATTACGACTCACATAAATAAACAACAGATATTAATACAAACTTATATAAACGAATTTAGGGAAACAACGCAAAATAAAATCAAAACATTAGAAGATGACTTACAATTTATGCATCATACTTACCAAATTAATAACGACATAACCCTTTTACAAAATCATATTAACGACATCGGACAAATAATTTTTTCTAGCAAAATAGGTATAATTCCTACGGACATTTTAACTCAAATTGAACTTAATCATATTCACAATTTTGACAGTTATAAGGAAATTAAAATTGCTGTAATTTTTCAAAACAACAATATTGATACCACAATTCTCTTCTAAAAATCTTTCAAAAATTAGATTCGAACCAATTCCAAACAAAAACAATATGACAATTGTATTAGAAAATAACGAAATTTTGTTGGATGAAAACAATAATATCTATGATAAATATATAAAAGACAATTTGGAAAAAAACTTAAAAATAGTAGAAAATGACTGTATAACAAATATTTTAAACTTTGAAGAAGCTTTTTGTAATCTAAATCCATTTTTTAAATCATGTATAAGTGAAATAATGCCAGGAATAATTGTATTTAAAAATTTTTTTTTCATCCATTGAACACGATTGTAACAACCTAAAAATTAAACAGACAGGAACCTTTTTAATTAGATTTGAAAATTGTAAAATTTCAATTACAAATAATACATTCGAAAATTATAATATTAAGATTTATGATACATTCATTTTACCAAATAAAATTACAAAAATAAAAGGAAATCATAATTTTACAAATAAAAATTTACATTTGGAAAATTTGTACACTAAACAAATCAAACAGGAAGAACATATAAAATTGTTAATTGAGAAAAATAGTAATATTCATTTAATTAGTCTAAGTTCTGATTTGCTAATTATATGTATTGTCATTATATCAATTTTTATTTCTATATACATCTATAAATATAAACTAAAATTTTATGTATCACCTGAGCTGCAATTGCCAACGCGAAACATTGAAAATATAACAAATGGACCATTCTTGCGGATAAAACCCAATTTGTAGTAATTTTCCATAATTTCTCATACACCACTTGCTATCATAGTAATTTTTCATAAAATTCTTTTTGCTTATTACGCTAATGCCAATGCCGATTGAGGACAATCGACTTAAGAGGGGAAGAGTTAACTTGTAACAAGTTAAGACCACCTACATTGCGTGAAACAGGATCGCCTATTACAAAATAGCCGATCCAACCCCCATAAATTATTCCCCAATAATCACCCATAAATTGCTCATAGTAATTGCCCATAAATTCTTCTTAATAATTGCTTACAAAATCATTCTAAAGAATTCTACCCGAAATATGATCACTCATAAGTCGGTCAACTCAAATAAATTCCCAAGCATTGCATTTCTTTAACCTACCCTACTCCGATCGCACGCCATAAATTACAATGCAATGCATTTATGCAAAGTCAAAACATTTTTCTGTAAGAAACAACTAAAAAGCAATTAATTTCGTAAGTCGCCTGAAATATGACTACTCATCATAATTCAGCCGCCTAGGTCATATCCACTTCAAAGCGGCACTCAGCTACGCTAAATGGTGACATAGCACAAACATCCACACAATGCTTGCGAAATATTAAAACGCTGAGCTAACAATGACAGAAATGGGTCATATGGGAAAATGCAACTTAAGTAAACAAACTATTTCCCAATTCGACAGTTACTCACCAATACAATCAATTATTTTCGGATATGGTGAAATGCTTTCACAAGAAACGCACACATAGAAATTAGGTCAACCGCAGTTGCAGCGCAGGCATAATTCTAGTATAAATAGTGAAAATTTTATATCTAAGTTTTTGAGTTGATATTTGACTTCAAATAAAGCGGACACGCTGTCCAATAAAACTATTTTGGTTCCTTTTAATTTAAGGAGCCGTAACTGAGATTTGATTGATTGTTTTGCCATGGATTTTCTCATATATTTTAATTTTTTCTTTGAGCTCACCAACAGTCTTTGCCTCATACACCGCTTTGTTTAGCCTAGTGTCTACTATGCCCTCTATAAATTATGATATCAAACTTTCTGTGTCAATATTTATTGGTTTACCAATTTCAGTAAGTACATACAAATACTCACGAAACGTCTCGCTTGCTTTCTTTTTGCGGTTTCTTAATTTGCTATGTACTTCAGATGAAGAAAATTTTTTCCCAAATTCCTCGATAAGTGCATCTTTTAATAACTTCCAACTTACTAAACACCGCTGACTTCTAATGAATAATTTCGCTGCCCCTCTTAGCAGCTGTTTTCCATATATGAATTTCTGCACACTATTCCACCCTACTACCAAGGCATTCTCTTCAAATTCATTTATCCATAGCTGCACATCAACGTTATCATCACCATTGAATTGTGTTAGACTTTCCTGTATGTCTTTAAACGTAAACGTTGATATGCCGGCGGCAGCGGAATTTGCTCCTGGCGCGTCTTCATAAGAGCTAACCGATTCGTCATTGTCATCGTCGTTACTCGTCTCGTGTCCATAGTGTACTAATAATCTTTGCTGTAGCTCCGCTTTACGTCCCACAGTGGATTGGTCAAGTTCACCTTAAGGAGGCACTAGTCCAGTACTGCGATTCACAAACTTTTTTTAACCACATTTGCTGACGGTAACTTCGGTAACACATAATTTTAACACATTTGCTATTCACTAACTTTTATCACCTGTTTTGTCACCGAATGCGATAAAACTCAACCAGTTGTTTTGGTTGTCGTCTTTACAAATGACAATTCATCGCGGTTTCTGTTGGCGTATTTAATTTTTTAAACAAAGCGTTTTACGTTTTTATTAAAGATTTTTAATATAAAAAAGATAATTTAAGAAATAACAGTGTTGTCAAAACCCAGTTAGTGAATAGCATATGTGATAACGCAAACCATTTGGGATAAGGTTAAAAATCTCGTTTGTGGAAACGATAAAGGTTAGCGAATCGCACTACAGTCAAAGAGGGTAGAAATAAGGAATTCACCGCGTGGTAAGCAAATTCACCTCCATAAGAAATACACTAAAGCAACTTTTCTTACCATGCGGTGAATTCCTTACCCGCGACTTGCTGAATTGCGTTGGTTCCTCTTATTAGTTCTACCCTCTTTGCTACAGTTGTCTATCAGGCCGTACCGCATCCCCGACCAGAGTGACACTCCTGTCCTGTATCGGGAGGAACGGATTCATTATCCGCAGCAAAGTGAGAATTCTCTCAGGCTCTGCAGGGATGGTAGGAATCCATGCCCTTGCCCTTGGCCAAGCCGGAATGTCCTTCCAGTCGACGACCTCGATTTTTGCACCTTTGTATACTTCACCCAGTCTTGCAGCTGCTGCCTTGTACAGTGCAACAGTTCATGCGTCGTCACACGCGACTATTTTAATCTGTCCCTGGTGCCAACCAGCATCCGTGACCGATGCTGTACCACCCGGAGTCTTCAAATAAACGTCAATAAGAGCGTTAGCGAGTTCGTTCCGGACGTGTCGCTACTGGTCTTTGGGGATGGCCAAACGGTCGTTGCCTCGGTCAAGAATGCCTATAAGTATCCTGTCCTTAGTTACTTCGGCAAAGCTTTGTAGACTTCACCCAATCTTGCAGCTGCTGCCTTGTACAGTGCAACAGTTCATGCGTCGTCACACGCGACTATTTTAATCTGTCCCTGGTGCCAACCAGCATCCGTGACCGACGCTGTACCACCCGGAGTCTTCAAATAAACGTCAATAAGAGCGTTAGCGAGTTCGTTCCGGACGTGTCGCTACTGGTCTTTGGGGATGGCCAAACGGTCGTTGCCTCGGTCAAGAATGCCTATAAGTATCCTGTCCTTAGTTACTTCGGCAAAGCTTTGTAGACTTCACCCAATCTTGCAGCTGATGCCTTGTACAGTGCAACAGTTCATGTGTCGTCACACGCGACTATTTTAATCTGTCCCTGGTGCCAACCAGCATCCGTGACCGCCGCTGTACCACCCGGAGTATTCAAATAAACGTCAATAAGAGCGTTAGCGAGTTCGTTCCGGACGTGTCGCTACTGGTCTTTGGGGATGGCCAAACGGTCGTTGCCTCGGTCAAGAATGCCTATAAGTATCCTTAGTTACTTCGGCAAAGCTTGGTTTGCCCACTCCGGGGTGAAGTTTTAACTCTACGTCCGATCTCTTGCGTTTGAAAGGGTTTCCGTTTACCCTGTTTGGCACATAAGTGGTTTGGAAATCCTGTATCAGAGATTGCACCGATTCCACCGACTTCCTGCAACTCGGCGATAGCGTTTCCTGCAAGACTCCCTCATATTTCTTCAGGGTCCTTGCGGCCAATCGTTTTTCCAAGTACGCAGGGAGATGTCTCCTGGGAGTCCGGACCCGTTTTTCTCCTTTGGATCTCCGGGGCCAGTTCGTGAGACCGCTGCCACAGACTTTAAGAGATTGGTTTTCATACTGGCGATTGATAAAAGTTATTAAAAAAGGATCCAATTATAAACATTGCCGTTTTATAAGCCTATTTCGTACATATTTACTGCTATCCACAAAAAGGGCATGCTTTTTACAGTTAAATTTAAAATTAATTTAATTTTCCTAATAATTTAAAAAAATAAATGATGAAAAGACAGATTTCCGGAATAAAAATCCTGAAATTTTGCGAACGGCGTTAATTCCTTTTCTACTACAATTTTCCTAAAGGGGTTTTTTTTTACCCAAAAGTTCAACACACTTCCATCCCCCCATAGACAATTCCTGAACGCGGGCCTGTCCTGTGGAGTATTCGGTAATTACTTCAATATACTTCCTAAGCTGAAATAAAACACACATTTTTATATTTTACAATTACACAAAACAATTTTGAAATTTTTTTTTTTGTTTTACTTGCTTCATTTTATCGACTAAGTTTTATTACATTTCTTCATTCTTGTCACCGCCGTTAATTCGGCTATGTATTTCAAGATAAATGCGAACAGGTAATGAATAGATAAGCATAATAAAATGGCTATAGAAAACTACTACTGGAAAACCTTTTAGGCTTTTTGAGAGCTTTCTAACTAATGGCGGCGAGCTTCTCTTCCCACTTGTGGTGTGCTTTTTAGGTTTTTCCTACAAGTTTGCGGGACCTACCCTTTTTTTCCGACTCCGAACGGCACTTGCAAAGTAAATGAGTTTTTGCTGAGAACCTTCTCATGGCAGAAATACACGCGGAGTGTTGGCCAAACTACTGCCGAGAGGCGTCCCTGTTTAGAAAAATTCTTTGTCTAAATAATTTTTGATGTTGCTTTTGCGGGGTATCGATACCCGACTACCTGGTGTTGTGGGCCGAGCACTTTTGCTGTTGTGAATATTTTGAAAAAATCTGCGCATTAATTTTCATGTATCGTCCCTGCAAACCACGGCTAACCGCATTGCAAACACACACACATTTTTCATTTGACAAATTTCCCAAAATTATGTTAACCTTAAGCAACCAAAAAAAAGTTGTTCTGAATTAAATTAAAATGTGGGTCTTTAAATACCAAAAGTTCGTTTTAGGGTTAATGTGCAAACGATCTGCCAAAAAGAGAAAACATTGTTGATTTTGTACTATGCCTAATATTATGAGTGCGAATGAAACAGCATAAGAAAATATCCCAAAAATTGACAATCTGCAGCTTTCATAAATTAATTATTATTTGTCAAATTTTTTCACGAAAAAAAGGTAAGCGTAAAATATTTTTTTTTATTTGCATTTTTAATAGAAATTCTCCCTTCTTTTATGCATGCCCGTATACGAGTGATGGCGGGAGATACAGCGTAGGAAATGCAAAAGGAAAGTTCGATGGTTCCGAGAAATTCAGACATCGCCACAAACACTACGACGGGGTCGTATCATCATACATAAAGCATTTCAAACTGCAAGTCCACCTTTGCATGAAACGGCTTTTTAAAAAATTCCGGATTTAGTCGAGGCGCTTGCGAATGCGACTTCTTAATTGCAGCGGAGAACTGCGCTACGCCTAAATTCGGTAATTCTTAATAATCCATTTTACGCAAGGGTGGACTTGCAGCCTCAAATGCTTTGGTAGGTATTTGTTTCCTTTAAGGTCAACTGCTAATAAATTAGCTAAGAGATTCAGGATCGCGAATCCGGAAGTGCTTTTTTTAATTTTTTTGTTTTAGTGAAAAGTTATGGTCAGAAAACCGAAAAATGACCCGGGTCCGATACCAAAATTGGGGCGGTGGTATTTATGTGCGAAACACCTTTCGGTATTTGTTTCCTTTAGGGGTCAACTGCTAATAAATTACCTAAAATTATGTGATATAGCTCAAAAGGCGGGATTCGGCCTCAGGATCAGGAATCCGGAAGCGCTTTTTTAATATTTTGCTTCCATGAAGAGATATTTGCAATCAAATTTTCAAGTTTTCATGTGGTTGTAGTTTTATTTGGCTGTCTCTAAAAACGTGGAAAAAAATTCGGTAGCGACGGTTATGTCACACGTCCGGATTTGGGATGACGTAGCCCAGGGTTATTTTTTCAACTCAGAAAAGTGTTTTGCACATAAATACCATGGATTCCGCCCCAATTTTGGTATCGGACCCGGGTAATTTTTCGGTTTTTTGACCATAACTTTTCACTAAAACAAAAAATTAAAAAAGCGCTTCCGGATTCGTGATCCTGAGGACAAAACCCGTCTTTTTTTAGCTATCTCCAATAATTTATTAGCAGTTGACCCCTAAAGGAAACAAATACCTTTCTGAGTTCGCGGCCTTCGGCCGCGCTTATAACAAATAACCCTGGGATATGCCATCCCAAGTCAGGGTGGTGGACTGAACGCATTTTTTTGCCACGGTTTTAGGTGCAGCCTAATAAAATTTCAACAACCACAAGAAAACTTGGTTGCTAATATCTCTTCAGAGAAGCAAAATATTAAAAAAGCGCCTAGGGATTCGTGATCCTGAGGCCAAACAGCGTCTTTTGAGCTATATCGGTTGACCCCTTAAGGCAACAAATACCAATGCTTTATTTGTATGATGATGTGTCCTCGTCGTAGTGCTTGTGTAGACATTTCCTTAATTGTTGTGAAGACGGTTCACATTATTTTGATATATATTTAGTTATTAGTATGTATAATATCAATAAATAAATGTTTAATATAAATTAATAAATGATAAAATATGTATATATGTATATTAATTTTTGTGCAATTTATTTGGAAAAATTCGGTAAGTATTGTCCTTTTAGCAATAACCATATTGGTAACTGGTTTGGTAACCTATTCAATTATAAATGTTAACCATATGCTAGCTGGTTCGGTAACCGATTCAACTACATATGTTAACCATATGCTAGCTTGTTTGTTGACTTATTCAAAGAATAATTTTAACAGCATGTTAACCAAAAACCCCGAAACGGGTTGTGCGCTGGGTTTGGGACCCGCCACGTAAAAAATTTAGTCCAATGAAAAATAAATTAAAGCCTCGGATGAGAACCCCCTTTAATGTTGACGACCCGGCAAAACGAATAAGGCATAATGATTTGGATATTAGGGCATGTACCGGGAATGTCCGGACCCTTTCAAGGGACGGTACCGCTGCCCGACTGGTTGATGTCCTCGTTAACGCAAAGGCTGACATCACCGCCCTGCAGGAAATGCGATGGACGGGACAAGGAAAGACGACCATCGGACCTTGTGACGTATACTACAGTGGCCAGACACGCGGCAAAGCGCGTGGTGTAGGATTCGTGGTGGGAAAGAGACTTCGCCGCCAAGTACTAGCGTTCACCCCCGTGGACGAGCGTCTCGCTGCGATCCGCATCAAAGCGAAATTTTTCAACATAACATTTATCTGCGCCTATGCGCCGACTGAGGAGACGGACGACGCAGAGAAGGACTCCTTCTACGATAAACTTGAACAGACTTATGATCGCTGCCCCCAACATGATATCAAAATCGTGCTCGGCGACTTTAATGCGAAGGTGGGCAAGGAAGGAGTCTTTGGTCCAACAGTTGGAAAATTTAGTCTCCATGATATAACATCCCCCAACGGCACTAGGTTGATTGATTTCGCTGCTGCTCGCAATATGGTCATCAGTAGTACCAGGTTCCAGCATAAACGAATACACCAAGCCACATGGCTGTCTCCTGATCAAAGAACAAGAAACCAGATTGATCATGTCATGATCGACGGCAGACATAGCTCCACCGTTCTGGACGTGCGTACCCTTCGTGGTCCCAATATCGACTCGGACCATTATCTTGTTGCAGCCAAGATACGCACACGCCTCTGTGTAGCAAAGAAAGTGCGCACAGTAACGGAAGGAAAGTTTGACGTCGAGAAGCTGCGCACGACACAGACAGCTGACAATTTCTCCACTCGACTCTCACACCTGCTATCGGAGAGCAATCCTCGACCTAACGATGCAACCGAGCAATGGAAGCATATCTCTCACTCATTACGTACCGCCGCTGAGGCCACTATAGGGTTCCAGCGAGCCCGCAAAAACAACTGGTACGATGAGGAATGCAGCACTGCCTCGGACAAAAAGGACGCTGCCTACAGGGAGACGTTGCGAACGGGCGCAACCCGCAGTGTATGGCAACGCTATCGTGAGGCAAAGAAGGAAGAGAGACGCCTTTTCAGAAAAAAGAAACGTGAGGCCGAAAGGCGTGAGTGTGAGGAGCTTGAGATGCTGGCTGACAGGAATGATGCCCGAAAATTCTATGAAAAGATCCGGCGGATGACGGAAGGTTTTAAGACCGGGGCAAGTTCCTGTAAGGACAATAATGGTGACCTGGTAACCGACGTACAGAGTGTACTTAAATTATGGAGGGAGCACTTCTCCTCACTGCTAAATTGCGAGGGAGACGTCGAACCCGATACCCCAATCCCTGACGATGGAAAAGTCGTCCCACCACCTGACTATGATGAAGTGAGGATAGCTATATCCCGGCTGAAAAACAACAAAGCGCCTGGAAAAGACGGACTGCCCGCCGAGCTGTTCAAACACGGAGGCGAAGAGCTGGTAAAAAGCATGCATCAGCTCTTATGCAGAATATGGTCAGACGAGTGCATGCCTCCAGATTGGAATTTAAAAGTGCTCTGCCCAATCCACAAGAAAGGCGATCCCGCTAACCGCACCAACTACCGCGGAATCAGCCTTCTTAATATCGCGTATAAGGTTCTTTCTAGCGTATTGTGTGAAAGACTGAAGCCCATCGTAGACAAGCTGATTGGACCTTATCAGTGTGGCTTTAGACCTGGTAAGTCTACCATCGACCAGATTTTCACGATACGCCAAATCCTGGAGAAGACCCATGATAAAAGAATCGACACACACCATCTCTTTGTCGATTTCAAAGCCGCTTTTGACAGCGCAAAAAGGAGTTGCCTGTATGCCGCCATGTCTGAATTTGACTTCCCTGCAAAGCTTATACGGCTTTGCCAAATGACGTTGAGCAATACTAACAGCTCCGTCAGAGTCGGGAAGGACCTCTCTGAGCCATTTGAAACCAAACGAGGCTTCAGACAGGGCGACTCCCTTTCGTGCGATTTCTTCAACCTGATGCTGGAGAAGATAATTCGAGCAGCAGAGCTAAACCGCAATGGTACAATCTTTTACAAGAGCGTGCAATTGCTGGCGTATGCCGATGATATTGATATCATTGGCCTTAACAACCGCGCCGTAAGCGCTGCCTTCTCTGGACTGGATAAAGAAGCGAAAAAAGTGGGTCTTGCGGTCAACGAGGACAAGACGAAGTATTTGCTGTCATCAAAGAAAGAATCGGCGCACCTGCGCCTTGGCAGCCACGTCACTGTTGATAGTTACAAATTTGAAACTGTGGGGGACTTCGTCTATTTGGGAACCAGCATTAACACCGAAAATAATATCAGTCTAGAAATCCAACGGAGAATCACTCTTGCGAACAAGTGCTACTTTGGACTGAGTAGGCAATTGAGAAGTAAAGTCCTCTCTCGAAGAACAAAGATCGCGCTCTATAAGTCTCTCATCATACCTGTCCTGATGTATGGCTCAGATTCATGGACAATGTCAAGAGAAGATGAGATGGCCCTTGGAGTATTTGAGAGAAAAGTTCTCCGGAAGATTTATGGTCCTTCCCGTGATGCCGACGGCGAGTATCGAAGGAGATTTAACGATGAGCTGTACGAGCTTTACGCAGATCTGACCATAGTCCAGCGAATTAAAGGCCAAAGGCTCCGCTGGCTGGGTCACGTCATGCGAATGGACAAAGAAGCTCCAGCCCAGAAGGTTTTCCAATCGTCACCCGAATTCGGCAGCAGAGGAAGGGGGAGGCCTCGACTGAGATGGAAACAACAGGTGGAGGATGACTTGAACTCCCTTGGGGTTTCCAATTGGCGTCAGTTATCGCTAAAAAGGAATGACTGGCGTGCTTTGATAGGCGACGGCCAAAATCGCTTAGGCGGTTAAGCGCCAATAAATGATGATGATGATGTTAACCAAAACATTTACTGTTTCATAACATAATGTTAGCCACCTGTTACCAGTTTCCATAACCATGTCAACAAATACTATTAACAACATGTTAGCCAAAACATTGACGACTTCAACAAATGGCTGTTAACTACATTTTAACCAAAACATTAGCCACAGTTTGAAAGGGAAATTTTTTATTTTGAAGAGTGCAGGTATACTTTATAGCAAATGGAAAAATAGAATAAGTGCAAGGGAGAGGCAAAGTGTAGATATGGTTAAAATTTTCACACGGCCTGAACAAAATTAGCTACTTCGGTAACCGTATGAAAAATTAATGAAACCAACTATTTAACTTGGTTGCTAGCCGGTATCTGGTTTGCAGGGGTCACCCGGATAAATGATTGTCGTATCCCTGCAAACCACTGCTAACCGCATTTTTTATTTGACAAAGTTCCCAAAATTATGTTAACCTTAAGCAACCAAAAAAATAATTGTTCTAAGTTGTATTAAAATATGGGCCAATAAATACCAAATCTTCATTGCAGGGTTAATGTGCATAAGCTTTGCAAAAAAAAAAGAAAACGTTTCATATTTTGTACTATGCCTAATATTATGAGTGTGAATGAAACAGAATAAGCTGCTGTTAAATTTCCCACAAATTGACATCTGTCGGTTTTCATAAATTAATTTTAATTCTCAATTTGAAAAAAAAATTTGGAAAAAACGAAAAAAGTTAAGGTGAAATTTCTTTTTATTTCCAGTTGAATTATTTAATAAAAATTGTTTTTTTTTTATGCAGAACAGGATGGACATATGGAGTTCAAGAAGTGCCGAAGAAAATACGCGGGCCAAGGATTTTGAGGAATGATGGTGGTGGTAACTGCGCCTCTACTGCAAGTCTACGTTCGCACTGCATCCAATATTTTGCCTCCTGCCACCAATTCGAGCCGGTTCTATTTGAACGGCTGGGCAGTGGTTTTTTTTACATCGGCTGAGCTCATTTTAAATACATGTGTTTGCTGACGGGCGAAAAAGTCTGCAATCGACTGTGAGCGTATCCCAAATAAGGATTCAGATCTACAAGCGCTACGCCTAAATTAGGCATTTTCTTAAAATGCTTTATTGTATGATATCCTCGTAGCGCTTGTTGAGATGTGTCCTTATTTGTTGTGGGGCCGGCTAAATTTAAGTTAGCTTTTAACTCTTATTAAATAAGTGCAATGTGCAATTAAATATTGTATTTGTAAGGGAATATGGACTTTTTTTAATAAAATATTAAAATAGATTAAATATTGTGTAATTTTAACGGAAAAATGCTGTGAGTAGTGTCCTTTTAGCGCTAACCGTATTGGTAACTGGTTCGGTAACCTATTCAATTATAAATGTTAACCATATGCTAGCTGGTTCGGTAACCGATTCAACTACATATGTTAACCATATGCTAGCTTGTTTGTTGACTTATTCAAAGAATAATTTTAACAGCATGTTAACCAAAACATATACTGTTTCATAACATAATGTTAGCTGTTAGCAGTTTCCATAACCATGTCAACAAATACTATTAACGACATGTTAGCCAAAACATTGACTACTTCAACAAATGGCTGTTAACTACATTTTAACCGAAACATTAGCCAGAGTTTGAAAGGGAAATTTTTTATTTCGCAGAGTGCAGGTATACTTTATAGCAAATGGAAAATTCAATAAGTGCAAGGGAGAGGCAAAATATACATATGGTTAAAATTTTCACACGCCCTGAACAAAATTAGCTACTTCGGTAACCGTATGAAAAATGAATGAAACCAACTATTTAACTTGGTTGCTAGCCGGTATCTGGTTTGCAGGGATGTTATATGAAACCCCATACGACATAGGACAATCTCTTATCCGGGCGACGATATTAAAACCAGGGCTGCACAACGATATAAACGAAATAATTTCGTTTTGTTAATTATCAAAAAAAATTTTTTTTTTCGTTAACGTCATTTCATTTTGCTCAGATATGTACACTAGGCTTGGTCGGAAAATAATAAGTTAAGGAATACAAAAAATGTTTTGGTAGTTACTAAGTAGTTGGTAGTAAGTCGGCACTCAGGGCTGTACCTCGTTTTCGTAAAAAATCTACTACATCGAAAGCAAGTGAGAAAATATATAAATCGACAAAATTAAATTTTTTTACAGAAACAAAAAAAAGAGTGTGACGTCAATATGACGTCAAATCGACAATTTCAGTCGAGACGATCGATCGAAATGAGTTACAGAAACGCAGTACTGATCTGAAATACACCAGGAGAGTTTGCCAAGCTACTGCCAAGGCGACCCCGTTTAGAAAATTTCATTTCTAAATAATTTTTGATGTTGGTTTTTGCCGGGCATTGATATGACACGACTTGGTGTAGTAGGCCGAGCACTTAACCGCTATAGCGCTCTACGAGTACATTTATAGGTTCGTGGAGTATTTGGTATAATTGATATATGAGCTTCTTGAAGCACAAGTGGCGTTAGTCCAGTTTTGGGTTTCTTTTAGTTAGCGATGACACTAATAGAGGGAAAATGTGTTTTAACGGGGCAACTGCTAGCTCCCATAGCAACAGAATAAATAGCAGAACTAGTTTGTGAAATCAAGGGTACCCCCTATAAGTTGAAACACAAAACCTTTAATATCTCAGTTCAATAAAAGGTGGAATTACGCCATATGCGCTTTAAGCCCGGTAAATTTATATTTAAGTTAAAAGTTCCATAGAAATTTTTAACTGTTTTTTTTTTGCATCATCATTGAATACGTCAGTTTTACCAGTGGTTAGATACCTAGTTGAAAAAGGAAAGAGTAGCAAGCCATTACGGAAACTCTGTTCCATGTTCGTTATTCGTTACATCAAATGGAAATGGCTTATGCGAGGATTCCGCTTCACATCGTTGGTGACCGTGAAAAAAAAAACAAGCAACATAAAAGATATTCTTTACTTGGTTTTGCACTTTCTTCGACGATAAATGCGTCATTGTACATGAAGTGCTATGGTAATTTTGATTAAACTATGTATGTGCTAAGTTTCATGTCCCTAGGTTGCCAGAAAGTTAGTGGATTCCCGAATTCAAACGAATTTTTGAAATAGCACGATCCGAACTCCACCGGAGTTCTTTTGATGAGGAATTGCATTGTGACCGCTGCGGGATCGTGCCTTATGCTTATATCAGCAGCAAAGCATTATCGCACTATTTCGCCATCTCTTTTGCGACCCGAAATAATATTGAATTTATTCAAATATTCAATTTTTTTTTTTTTGGTTTTTTTGATAAATACCCTGCTAGACAATGTTTTGACATTCATTCAGCTTTGTAATGTTGCCTTTGGAAACGTGATAGAAAATCGTGAAGTAAATATCAGCTGTTTTATATTTACATCACGATTTTCTATCACTTTTTCAAAGGCAACATTACAAAGCTGACTGAATGTCAAAAGACTGTCTAGCAGGGTAACGAAAAGAAATTTGTTCTGATAATTTTTTATTGTTTTCAAAAATAACGTTAAATTTTTTTGTTGAACAAATAACGTTAATTTTATTGATAAACGAAACGAAATAATAAGTTTTTTTCGTTTTTTGATAAATTTAACGTTAATTTTCAGCCCTGATTAAAACTTGTATTAATATAGTTTGTTGTTACTTAATTAATAAAGAAGAGTTAAGCTAACTTCCAAACTTCTTAAGACGTGCTAAATTCCCCACGCCAGGTCTTATTCTGAGACAGGAACTCTGAATATCTCAAGTGAGTTTAACAAAAATTTTTGTACGAATGAAACTCAAACTATTTTTTACCATATTCGCATTTATTACTTCCACATTTTTGCCTGCCGATATATGTTTATTCAAGTAATGAATTATATTATTTTCATAGTTGTAATAATATTTTTTTTGTATTTTTACTTTTTGAATGCAACAATACGTTTAAACTTACAGTATTACAATATTTCCGCTAAATATTTATTTTACTTTTATGTTGGTTTGATTATTATTATTTACCTTTCGATTTTCTCTTTTTTATTATATTATATTTGGTTTTTTTTACTAATTTTTTTATGTTATGTATGTATGTATGTATGTATAAAGAACAAGGCTTCTTTTTATGTATATAATTTTTCTTAAGTAGGTATCTATATTAAGTATGTATGTATTTATGTTTGTATAACTCTAGTTAAAATCGAAAAATATATAAAGTTTAAATTTAAAAGCAAGCTCAAGAAACAACTTATGTATGTATGTATAACGATTTTATTATCAACCGCTGAAAATCTTCGATATGGTACGATCGCTTCATCAAATGTATTATGCCCAAATTATCTTCTTTTAAAATAAAAAGTTACATTTCAAAAAATTGTAATTGTAACATTTCTATGGGTGAAAAATAAAATTGTTTAATTTCTTTTGTCGATTTACCATGTTTGTTCGTTTGGGCACTAATGTCATGGAGGTTAGGATGGACAATAATAGTTTTGTGTAGGTCTCCTTCCACTTTTATGGATACTGAGCAAAGTTCGTTTAAAAAACGAGTTTATTATAAATAAGTTAAATTTTCTAAACTAAAAAACCTTGGGCCATAGTCATAGTTAAAATTTAGTGTGGCTGCAATTTAGATGCAGCTGTTTAACACACAATGCGTCTTATCATACTTGCCTGATACAACCCGTGAATTAATCGGCAAAAAGTTGTTATAAAATACATATATGGTCCTCCGAGTTATGTAAATGACATTAAAATAAATGGGAATAAACTTCGGTAGGGAACAATACATTAAAAAAATATACTGCCTTGCCTAAAAGTGTAATTTTCCTTAACCCAATTTGTCATCAATGTTTTCTAACGGAAGTCCAAGGAAACGGACAGTTTCAATAGAATTGGACCACAGTGAACTGGGTGTTAGAAGAGGAGGCTCCGAAGAGTGAATAAGTGAATAAACGATTCTTATCGTGTGGGTGCGAGCCGCATGCTGGACATTCATTTGGCAAATCGGGGTTCAGTCCGGATAACTTGCAGTTTAACAGAACGCAGTTGGAGTCAGACTGACCCTTGTCTATCGAGAGAGCTCACGACCTGGATCAAACGGCGATTTTTTGAGGTGCCGGATCTCATGCTTACGTAGATGTGTCCTTATAGCATGGGTAGGCAGATTTGTAAATGCAGGTGTATAAGTGAGATCGATTGATCATGCGAACCATATTTAACAAGCGACACCCGTACGCGATGTGGTTTCGCCACTTGCTCAGCGACGACTAAATCATTTGGTAAACAAAGAGCGCAACGTGTGTGTGTGATGAGCCCAACTTGTTAGCCTGATCTTAAGATCTATGGGGCGCCGATGCTTGCTTTAAGCTGCCATTACCGATACTTAGCATAGACTTCACTTAACATGGGAACTGTCACTTAGCACTTAGAAAAAACTAATTGCTTTTTAAAACTAATAATGTGATTTTTTACATATAACTAACTAATGGCGGCGATATACCAACAGGTTATCATAACCTCAAACGAGATTTTTGCCGAGCTTCCCTTTCCAACTTGTGGTGTGTTGCTTTTTCAGTTTTTCCTACAAGTTGGCGGGACCTACAGTTTTTTGCCGACTCCGAACGGCACTTGCAAAGCAAATGAATTTTTTGCTGAGAAGCTTCTCATGGCAGAAATACACCCGGAGAGTTTGCCAAACTACTGCCGAGGGGCAACCCCGTTTAGAAAAATTCTTTTTCTAAATAATTTTTGATGTTACTTTTACCGGGCATCGAACCGCCACGACTTTGTGTAGAAGGCCGAACACTTAACCGTTACACCACGGCGACCGCCATTTTTTACATATAGGGGCAACCCCGTTTAGAAAAATTCTTTTTCTAAATAATTTTTGATGTTACTTTTACCGGGGATCGAACCGCCACGACTTTGTGTAGAAGGCCGAACACTTAACCGTTACACCACGGCGACCGCCATTTTTTACATATAACTCTGTAAAAAGTACCAACACGCATTTTCGTGGCATTAGGTTTCGATGTTTTGAGCTTTTCCATAATCAGTATATACTCAATGCCCAAACAAAACTATAAAGAATTTTGGGAGGAAACAAATTTTTTTTTGTTGACCTAATTTGAATTTAATTTATTTGACAGTTAAGCAGTCCGCAGGCGACGCGTATCGTCACAGACGCGTACTTGTCATTTCACTGAGCACGAATTTCCCTATGACACAAGATCTGCACACTGCTGCAGAAAAAAAACACACAAAGACTGTCAAAATTGCAATTTTAATTAATTAACACATTTTCCGCAGTTATGGCCGTACATCTTTCTTTCGATTGTGCAAATTTGGAAAATTTTCTATTTTTTCTTTCAAAACAAACAATTAATTTTATTTGAAAAAAAGCAAGCAAAGCCACGGCACACAAAAATCGTAAAGGAAAAGTGTAAACAAATGCTTCTTCTTCCTCTTTTCTAAGCGTACGACGCCTGGCGACCAGCCTTGTCAGATGCGCCTCGTCTGCGGACTGCGTAAGTCTTAGACAGTCTTTTTAAAAACTTTTGCATATAAAATAAGTCCACTCTAGTGTACATCGAAAGTCAACCCTAAGATTTTAGGCTGAAAGCGGTAGGCAGTTTGTGGCCACCAGCGTAAATCTCTAATTCCACGCCCACTTACGCTATTCAAGTCGTGTATAGTGTCGCCTTAGCTGGCTTGCCAGGCTTTAGTAGCTGCCAAAGTGGCCATGGACAGGTTGAAGACGGCCGTGAGGTACTTGACTCCCTCTTCGCCATATACTGCGTCAACGGCCGCAGTGCAATGAGCCCGCTTAGGTTTTCTGAATAACTAAAATTCATTAAAAAATGAATCAAAAACGATTTAATTGCGCTTGTTTTTTGTGTTTGTTGTATGTAGGCAAATATTTGACATTGATCAATATCATATGTATGTATGTAAGTAGAATGCATAGAATGTTACATATTAAAATTGGGATTCACTTCCATTTACTTATAGTTATATTTATTTATATATATATATATATATATATGTTAAATTAATTATATTTTTCTATTTTTTTATCGGGCACAAGTTTGATATGTTTTCAAGTAATGAGTCAAAATCTGCCAACTGTGCAACGTTTTTTCGATGTGCGAGCTTTTTTTGCGCAATAATTTTTTTTTCGGTTAACAATCAAAAAAAAAAAAGACCCCTACTTTTTTATTTTTTGAAGGCCTTTGGATTTTATTTATTTACTCGCAATCGGCTTAACCGATTTTGCTCATATTTGGTACAGTTAAAGAGGATGAATAAGTCTCCTCAATAAATTTTTTTTTTACAATAAATAATTTAAAAAAAAAGTTATTAGCCATTGTTTTAAACAACTAAAAAAAAAAAACTTCTCAATCGCTTTCAATTGTGTAATTCATAACAAAAAATAATCTAAAAAAAAAAAGTGTTAGTTTACCATACAACGAAAGTTACAGGCATTTTTCTAATGGTCATGTGCTTGTAAGGCATCAAAATCCATGCGCTTGTAAGGCCAGCATAGGGCATGGTAGCGACGACGCATGACCATTACATACGAAAAATACGATGCGCGTGCAGAAAAATGCCTGTAACTTTCGTTGTATGGTAAACTAAAACTTTTTTTTTAGATTATTTTTTGTTATGAATTACACAATAAAATAAGACTAGTAACACAATTGAAAGCGATTTAGAAGTTTTTTTTTTTTTAGTTGTTTAAAACAATGGCTCATAACTTTTTTTTTTAAATTATTTATTGTAAAAAAAAATTTTATTGAGGAGACTTATTCATCCTCTTTAACTGTACCAAATATGAGCAAAATCGGTTAAGCCGATTGCGAGTAAATAAATAAAATCCAAAGGCCTTCGAAAAATTTCGAATACCCATAACTTCGAAAATAATTCGAATTTCGAAAAATAAAAAAATAGGGGTCTTCTTTTTGATTGTTAACCGAAAAAAAATTATTGCGAAAAAAAGCTCGCACATCGAAAAAACGTTTGCACAGTTGGCAGATTTTGACTCTATTTTTAAGTAAATTTCCCATTTTTTCCCATAAATTATTAGTTGCATGTCGTCTACGTAGCTCATTCGTTTATGCTTTTACTTTAATGAAAAAGTATAACAAACATTGTCAACTTCATAAAATTAGCGCTCGCATAAATGCCTACGAGCTAAGAATTTTCTTCTGTGTATATTTTATGTTGTATGTTGTTTGTAATAATTCGCTTTTCATAATTAACTAGTATGCATAAGCAATGTTTTGGGTATGTTTTTTTCTTTCGTTTATCAAATTTGTCTACTTAAATTTAACACTTACACAAGTTTTCCCATTACAATGATCGATAATGCTTAAAACTTCTTTATATATATATTTATTATATATATATATCTCTGTTTTTACCAAATATATTTTTTTGCATTAGTATTTTTTTGTTGTATCAAATTATATTATATGTATGCATACTTTACATTATACGTACATACGCTTTTATATACATACATATGTACATATGTATTTGATGATTTTGCTTTGTTTACAATTACAACTATTTTACATTTTTTCGGTTTTTCTGATTATTTTTAATAAATTTTTTATGTATGCATGTATATTTTTCAATTTTTTATGGAAAACTTCCACTATTTCAAAATTCGTTTCAATAAAGTTTTGTTTTATGATATTAAATTTGTTATTAGCATTTGTTAATTTTCAATACTAAAGAAAAATATGTATAACTGGTGTGAACGGTGAAAAAAGACCATAATAAAAAAATTGATCAAAGAAAGATTTTTAAAGTTGTATCTACATACATATGTATATCGGCATTCTCCTTTATAAAGAAATGTGTGTATTAATATATAGCCGACGAATTCGCCATAGTAGTCTAATGAATTTGTAATAAGTACTAAAATTCTATGTTCTTTCGTTTTAAACTGTAATTTGCTCTAAAATCATCTAAAAACAAAACAGATTAGCCAATTATAAAAGTTGATAAGGGTCTTTTGCGGCACTTTTTACCAGCGAAACTACTAGTTGATAGGTAATTTGGGCTTAAATAACGACTGAATTTCTGAAGAGAATGAGATAATTCTCGACAGTGCTCTAAACTTCTACCCAGAGATAATTGCCCTTTAACCTAATGTATACAAGTAAATGGCACGAAAAGATGTTCTGGCGCCATAAGCAAACATAACCGGGCCTGCGACTACCCTCATAGCCGGTTATATATTTTCGGAGATCATATACATGATACATAGCACATGTTCGGTTTGAGAGTCTTGCGGGGGCTTAGTAACTTGTGCGAAGATTAAAAGGGGACAATCGACGGAAATGTCCTTGTTTTCCATGGATACTTCAAGTCGGTAGCACAGTGACATCGACGTGTAAAGCTAACTGTAGAACTTGATATTTGTGTTTTCAACTACAGTTTTTCAGATAAAATTTAAACGTTCTCTTGAGCCTATCTCTTTGGCAATTTAAACTAGGATCTTAAACTTGGCTTAAATAAAATGTGCTTGAATCTCGCACTAAGTAACTGTTTGTTGGAGAAACGGCAAAGTTAATTTACACTACTGCTTTCCGTGTGCGTGTTAAATTGATTTCCATAAGTTTGGTTGGAACAGCTGATTAGCGTTATGGGCATGGCGTTAGCGTTAACGATAACTAATTTTGCCTTAACCTAATATAAACACACTCCGTGCGTTTACCGCACGTACATGCGCGACTTTTTTCCTTGTAACCGAAATAAATGTGTTTGCGTTACTACCTTTGCCTGTGAACAAACGTCAAATCGAAAAGTCACGCAGAACAAAAATTGGAAATCAAGTTAGGTTTTTACGCAGTGCGTTCAAAATCGGTTGCTCCCATACAAGTTGTATGTGCATGAGACAAATTTGACTGAAAATTAACGTCGCGCGTTTATATTAGGTTAGGCTGTTAGTTTGCATCGTAATATTTCCGAAAATACCCGCGCTGTGAAATTGAACATGACTTACAGAATTTTACTAGTAATATAGGTACTTGATAGAAAACACAAACAGAAAGTTTGGTGAAAGAAACTGGCCAAACTAATAGGGTCCAAAGATGCAAAAAAAATGTGTTGGCTACACGGAGGGAAATCTATTGATCGAACATCCATAATTATTGATATCACATTAAATAAAAATTGATATTTCTGTCCCATCAATGAATATGGATGTTTCATCAATGCTTTTTTGACAAATCACTATTGAAATGGTATCCATATAAACTATTGATAAATTCTAAATAGCATTGTGTATCAATACCAAGTGTAAACTCTTCTGCATAGACGTCAAAATTCCAAAATGAGTTTAACACCTGTTTGAGATTGTGGTTAATAACAAGTGTGATATCATAGACATAGTCGTGAAAACTTCAAAGTGAGTTTAGTCACCTGTTTTTAATTTCCTTTTTTGTCTCACTTCTTTCCATCTTCCCATCTCTTTCTATCATTAGGTAAAAGATAGGAGACCGCCATGTTGATGTGTGCAGGATGTTAAACAACGCCATTGCTTTTCTGTTATTCGGTGCTGCCGACATTTTAATATGTGCAGGATGTAAACAAACCGACATTTTAATGTGTGTTGTCAAAAGAAGAGTTCACACTTGGTATTGATACACAATGCTAAATAGTTTAAAAAACAAAATTTTATATAATTTGACATCTGGTTTCAGTTAGAATCGAACCATGCTCCTCTGGCACGTTAACCCAGTATTCTACCATTCGGCTACGGCATATTATACAATTTTTAGAAAAATGTTCAATCATAAGAAATTCAAAAAATTTTGAATTTAAAAAAATCGCTCCAACAAGTTGGAATATTGTTACACTGAGAGAAATGCATTGAATGTTGTGACAATATCACTATTGATAGCGCCGAGTTTGATGCAATATTCATTCAGAATGAGCGAGTTATCAAATATTATTTGCTCCCAATAAAAAGTAAAATTACATGTCAACCATTTCGATATGATGCACTATTTTGTATATTTATGGATAGAATACTAATATGTTTGAACGGCATGTCAATATCTATGCTCGTGATATGAATTTCTATTGTCGGTATATCCATATCCATATTTACTACATAGTAATAATGGTAGAGACAGCGTATTAATATATATGGACGAAATGTAAATTTTTCTGGGACGCATAATCATAATAGTTCAACAATTTTTACTATGGATTTTCTAACAATATTACAACTTGTTGGAGCGGTTTTTTTAAATTCAAAATTTTTTGAATTTCTTATGATTGAACATTTTTCTAAAAATTGTATAATATGTCGTAGCCGAATGGTAGAATACTGGGCTAACGTGCCAGAGGAGCATGGTTCGAGTCTCACTGAAACCAAATGTCAAATTATATTAAATTTTGTTTTTTTAAACTATTTAGAATTTATCAATAGTTTATATGGATACCATTTCAATAGTGATTTATCAAAAAAGCATTGATGAAACATCCATATTCATTGATGGGACAGAAATATCAATTTTTATTTAATGTGATATCAATAATTATTGATGTTCGATCCATAGATTTCCCTCCGTGTAGAAAATCCATAGTAAAAATTGTTGAACTATTATGATTATGCGTCCCAGAAAAATTTACATTTCGTCCATATATATTAATACGCTGTCTCTACCATTATTACTATGTAGTAAATATGGATATGGATATACCGACAATACCCAGTGGGAAAAGGTAATGTACAGCAATGCATAAAGTAATGTATAGCTCCTATAGACTATACATGAAAGCATGCATGAATTTTTCTACAGCGATGTCATAGGAAAAGTAATGTGTCGCTCGCCTACAAAACTAAAGATACATGTTTACATTACTTTTTATATTACTTTTTATAAATGAAAAGATGCATTACTTTTCAAGAATGAAAATATGCACTACAAGGGATACATTATATCTTACATTGCCTTTCTTGAATGAAAAGATGCTTTACAAGGGACATATTTAATTTTGCATAACATTTTATAAATTTCCTTGTAGAGTAACAAGGACATTAAGACCCAGTGAGGCTCTACAGCGGGGGAAGAGTTAAGGTCATATTTTAAATGTTTGAATGACGAGCTCGTCATGAGCTACGACCAAGATGAGTGCACCAAAAAAAATATAATAAAAAAACCAAAACCACAAAGGCACCGGCATCAGGAGCACACAGTCCAGTCGACTCTCGACTTCTCAAAAGCCTCACAGCAGCAGGAAAAGCGATGAAGATGTAAGTAACGAGCAGCAGTTTCAAAATGAATTTAAATTGAATTGTTTTTATGTTTGAAAGTTGTGTATTTTTTTTTTTTGAAGTTTTCAAACTACAAATAAAAATAGAGCGACACGTTACTCCCTTCCTTGCTTTTGGTATGATCTTTACTAACATAAGAATTCGTACCTCTTTTCACATATGAGAAACATTTTTGTTTTTAACTACAAATCAAAGATTGAGCGACACATTACTCCCTTCCTTGCTTTTGGTATGATCTTTTCTTATAACAAAATTCGTACATCTTTCCATGCACGAAAAACAATTTTTTATAAAACTACAAATCAAAAATTGAGCGACACATTACTCCCTTCCTTGCTTTTGGTGTGATCTTTTCTTATAACAAAATTCATACATCTTTTCATGCATGGAAAAAGGTAATGCATTGCCTACTTTCCCACTGGGTAGAAATTCATATCACGACCATAGATATTGACATGCCGTTCAAACATATTAGTATTCTATCCATATATATACAAAATAGTACATCATATCGAAATGGTTGACATGTCATTTTACTTTTTATTGGGAGCAAATAATATTTGATAACTCGCTCATTCTGAATGAATATTGCATCAAACTCGGCGCTATCAATAGTGATATTGTCACAACATTCAATGCATTTCTCTCAGTGTAGTTTCGCTTCCGGTCGGAAAGGGATACATGGTAATACATGTTAGGCGTGATATACTTATCGTTTGGGAAAACACTGCCTTATTGCTGAAAATAATGAAATAAAAATCTTGGTATACTTAATCAAAAATGAAACAACACACGACTTTTTTGAACGAACAAAAATATTTATTAAAATTTAAAATTAATTATTAGTTTTAATTATTTCAGGAGCTTCATAAGTTTAAGTATTACACACTGAAAAAAATAACTATAATATACATATAAGAAATTATTGAGATAAATTAAAACTATAAATAAGTATATATGTATGTAAGTGTGCATGTAGGTATAAATATGTGTGCATGTAGACGGATAAAATACCAACCAATACTAAAATTAAAACAAAATGTCTTTTTAAACAGAAACAAATCCTACTATTTTATATGCGCAAAAATACGACAAGATAAGGCAATTAATACAGTTGGAATTGGAAAAGAAAGGCTCTATCAACTAGAATAATTTGTTTATTATATTTTATGCAATTATGCATACATATATATTTGTTTATGAAACTTTTTTAAGCAGCTTTCAATTACACATTGGATTTGCTTTTGTTGTTTTAGTTCGCCTAAATTAATGTTTTATTTCATAAGTATATTTAATATACAGTTGTATGTATGTATGTATATTAGCTATTTACTTATGTATTGTATAAATGTATATTATATTTTTATGGTATTCCCTAATAATTTATTATGTTAATTACGCAGTACAGCATAAAAATACCTGCTGATTTGTTTGCTATTTTTCACTCCAACGCTTTCATGTTTGAATACTTTTTTTTAGTTTTTCATTAGTTACGAAATTGCTTCTGCTTTTCCACTGCTTGCAGTATGTACCTCTGTTTGTTTTTTTTTTTATTCTGACTAATAACTAATATTTTATTACACTTTTTTGGTAACTGCTTTTAACTACATATGCACATATAGTTTTGTATATATGTATGTAGCTTTAATATATTAGATATTTATTTACCTTTTTAGCTATAAACTTTAAATTTGCTTAGATGTAAAATTTTGTTTCGGTAAATATTGCATTATCCTCATTTTTATTTTCGTATAAATAAATTAAAACAACATACATTTTTAAAACATTACATTGTTATATTTTTCTACAAATTGCTACCTCTTTTGCTTATTTACTTTATGTTCATATGTATGTACGCTTTTTCATGTAAAAGTTGTTAATTTTTGTTGATATGTATTTGTTGTTGTTTTGTTTAGTAATATTATAATAGTTGATTAGATGTAATTTCCCTTTTTTATAAATTTTCATACAAACATTCTTGTTCAAAAGTTTTATTTTAACTGTATATTTATATGTATGCATGGATGTAAAATAATTGAAATTCTCGGACTCCTTAAATCTACAGTTTAAAACTTAACTTTTCTAAGCGTCTGTACGGCGGCATTTGTTCTGAACTTTCGATCTTTACAGAATGTGAAAAAGGTTGTAGGCTCAAAGATATGTTTGTTGTTTTGTATTTAAATGTTATTTGCTGCCGCTCTTCGACTAATTTTTTTTTTGTTAATTATTTTTTGTTTTTTTCTTCTTCTAAATCATATCTCTAATGTCTTTGTCTTTTTTTGCTTCAAAAGTTTTGGTTTGTCTTTTCTTTGTATCGTCATTCAATACTCATTTTAATCGCATGATGGTTATACATTGTGTATTGTATATATAATTTACTACATAGCTTCTTTACTTTTTTGCATTTGTTAATAGCTATTAAATAAATACAAGCACTATATTGAAGTAGAATATTTATAAAAGATTTAAAATAAAAAACAAAGACGCATAGAAATGTGGACCATTCTGAAGTAAAACAAGTAAGGAAAGCTGTCTTCGGCTGTGCCGAAGGCTAAATACCTTTCATGAATAAGCGTCAAGATTTTCACTGTTTGATCCCAGTACAGCCTGTGTGAATTTAACTTAAGCTCATACCGAAATTATCGGAACTATCAATTATATGGGGGCGATTTGTTATATTGGTCCAATCTCATTGATTTCGACATCGACATTCCACATTCTAAAATAGCAATAGTTACGAAATTTCACGTTCCTACCTATATAACTACAGGAGTTATCTACCCAAATCCGTTTATCGGAACAATCGATTGTATGGGAGCTATGTGAAATATTTATCCCATCTCAATGATTTTCAACATCGATATTTCACATATAAAAATAGCAATACTCACAAAATTTCACGTTCCTACGTGTTTAATTACAGGAGTTATAGCCCAAAATCCGTTTATCGGAATAATCGATTGTATGGGAGCTATGTGAAATATTTATCCCATCTCGATGATTTTCAACATCGATACTTCACATATAAAAATAGCAATATTTCCAAAAGTCACGTTCCATCTCAATGACTTTCAACATCGATATTTCATATATAAAAATAGCAACACTTACAAAATTTCACGTTCCTACGTGTTTAATTACAGGAGTTATAGCCCAAAATCCGTTTATCAGAACAATCGATTGTATGGGAGCTATGTGAAATATTTATCCCATCTCAATGACTTTCAACATCGATATTTCATATATAAAAATAGCAACACTTACAAAATTTCACGTTCCTACGTGTTTAATTACAGGAGTTGTAGCCCAAAATCCGTTTATCAGAACAATCGATTGTATGGGAGCTATGTGAAATATTTATCCCATCTCGATGATTTTAAACATCGATATTTCACATATAAAAATAGCAATACTTACAAAATTTCACGTTCCTAGGTGTTTAATTACAGGAGTTATAGCCCAAAATCCGTTTATCGGAACAATCGATTGTATGGGAGCTATATGTAATATCGGTCCGATCTTGCTGGTTCCGACAAATGATTCCTATATTGGAAAATGGTGGCCGCATACAAAATTTCAGCCAAATATCTCAAAAACTGAGGGACTACTTTGCGTTCAAACAGACAGACAGACAGACGGACAGACGGACATGGCTAAATAAACTCATCTCGTCAACCCGATCATTTCGGTATACTTATTGATGGGTCTATCTCTTCTTCTTCTCATACTTACAAACATCGGACCAAAGTTATAATACCACATGAAAATGAAATGTTCATGAAAGGTATAATTATCGAAATTTTGTTTAAATCTTTTGTAGGAAACCCGTCTAGAAGATTTTTCGCTTAACCTAATATATGTAGGCATCTAGTTAAGCTCAAAAACAAAGGTTTAAGATTAATGTTAATGAGCCTAATGGGAGCTGGAATCTTGAAATAAATCTGGTGACGGTGACAGTTATGTAGAGTAGTATTAATCTGCAGCTCGTATCAGAGGTATGTAGAAAAGGGAAATAATAAATATTTCTCGAAAAACGACGAATACATTGTCCCTTTGGTATATAGTTCTAGACCACTATGCAACAGTTCTTTATTACCTTAATAGTTCGCCAACGCTCTATCTCAGAATTAAAAAAGAAATTTTTTTTTCAAAACTACAGGAGTTATCTACCAAAATCCGTTTATCGGAACAATCGATTGTATGGGAGCTATGTGAAATATTTATCCCATCTCAATGATTTTCAACATCGATATTTCACATATAAAAATAGCAATACTCACAAAATTTCACGTTCCTACGTGTTTAATTACAGGAGTTATAGCCCAAAATCCGTTTATCGGAATAATCGATTGTATGGGAGCTATGTGAAATATTTATCCCATCTCGATGATTTTCAACATCGATACTTCACATATAAAAATAGCAATATTTCCAAAAGTCACGTTCCATCTCAATGACTTTCAACATCGATATTTCATATATAAAAATAGCAACACTTACAAAATTTCACGTTCCTACGTGTTTAATTACAGGAGTTATAGCCCAAAATCCGTTTATCAGAACAATCGATTGTATGGGAGCTATGTGAAATATTTATCCCATCTCAATGACTTTCAACATCGATATTTCATATATAAAAATAGCAACACTTACAAAATTTCACGTTCCTACGTGTTTAATTACAGGAGTTGTAGCCCAAAATCCGTTTATCAGAACAATCGATTGTATGGGAGCTATGTGAAATATTTATCCCATCTCGATGATTTTAAACATCGATATTTCACATATAAAAATAGCAATACTTACAAAATTTCACGTTCCTAGGTGTTTAATTACAGGAGTTATAGCCCAAAATCCGTTTATCGGAACAATCGATTGTATGGGAGCTATATGTAATATCGGTCCGATCTTGCTGGTTCCGACAAATGATTCCTATATTGGAAAATGGTGGCCGCATACAAAATTTCAGCCAAATATCTCAAAAACTGAGGGACTACTTTGCGTTCAAACAGACAGACAGACAGACGGACAGACGGACATGGCTAAATAAACTCATCTCGTCAACCCGATCATTTCGGTATACTTATTGATGGGTCTATCTCTTCTTCTTCTCATACTTACAAACATCGGACCAAAGTTATAATACCACATGAAAATGAAATGTTCATGAAAGGTATAATTATCGAAATTTTGTTTAAATCTTTTGTAGGAAACCCGTCTAGAAGATTTTTCGCTTAACCTAATATATGTAGGCATCTAGTTAAGCTCAAAAACAAAGGTTTAAGATTAATGTTAATGAGCCTAATGGGAGCTGGAATCTTGAAATAAATCTGGTGACGGTGACAGTTATGTAGAGTAGTATTAATCTGCAGCTCGTATCAGAGGTATGTAGAAAAGGGAAATAATAAATATTTCTCGAAAAACGACGAATACATTGTCCCTTTGGTATATAGTTCTAGACCACTATGCATCAGTTCTTTATTACCTTAATAGTTCGCCAACGCTCTATCTCAGAATTAAAAAAGAAATTTTTTTTTCAAAATTTGGGTGAAGAGCGTCCAATCGTTTCGATGATGGTCTATGACCTTCTTCAAAGAAATTATGGTAGGGCGTTTATAGAAAATATTTTGAAAAGTACAATTGTATTCATGACAGAGGTGTTCGGAATTTGCGGGGAATTCCTGGTCCATAGGTTTATTTTTAAGGCTCAAGGACTACTTCTCAAATATTTTTTCTGTCCCACTAAAAAGTGTACGTTTTATTCATATTATAAAATCTACATACCCAATATAAATTTGTTTTTTGTTGGTTGGTTCCCACTGAGTTTTTGCTTAAATGACTTAATATCAAACATCTTACTTTACATTTTTATAATTGAACTTGCAGTATTTTTGCAAATATGCTTCTTATTATATATACATAGTTCATGTTTTGAAAAAAAGTAAAATTCTTTAATAATATTTATGTAGACATACAAATCTAGGCCATGTATGTTTTTTGTATGTGTGTATCTTATTCAAGTTTGAAAAAAAGGCGCAATTTATGATATGCATTTAGTTATATCTCACTTTTCTCAGCGAATTGAAACGTCGCCAAAAAAGGGATATTTTAAGGTTTTCTTAGTATATATTTGTCTAGCTCTATATTTAAAAGTTTTTAATTATCACTGCTAATATTTTTCAGTGTAAGTGGGCGTGTAATGTGATATTTAGCATTTGTTTGACATAGTAATAAAAAAATAGTCCACATTTCTCGGAATAAAGTTATAAATTAAAATCTACTATTAAATATTTCAAAGCATTAACAAAATATTATTGGACGGAATATGCATATATCGACTAAAATACAATTTATATACACATGAATCATACATACGAGGAATTTATGTTTATATTGCGCTGTGTATTTATCTAAGCATCTTATGTACTGCTATTAAAGCAATTAATATTTAGCAAACTGATTTCAAATTTTAAAATTTATATGAAGCATTATTTTTTCCATTCATTCAATGCAAAATGAAAACAAGTAAAAAAAATATTTTGTTGCTGCTAGAAATTATTATTTCTTTAATATTCAACAAATAACAAAGAGTATTTGGTTATTAGAATGTTCAGCATTTTCAGTAATACAGTGTATGTGTTTTTTGTTGCTCGTATTTAGGTAGTTATGTATGTATCGTAACATATATAAATTTATATATCTTTTTTATGTATTTTAAGGTAAGTATATTAATTTTTTCACTTTAACCATTTGCATTTCCTTTGGTATGTCTAGTAAATACTAAGCTAATAAAACAGTTAATAAAATAATTAATTTATAATTAAAAAAAAATTACAATAATTATTTTTTAGTTTTATGTTTTTGTTTGCTTTTTAGTAAGGACAACTTTGGTAATGAAAAACACATAAAAATTCTAATTTTAAGTTTTAAATTTATTTTGTTTTTGTTTTCAGTTTTTAACTTAAGAATGTTTTGAGTACACATATATCATTGTATACTTATACATATATGTATTTGTAAATCAATATCGCCTAAAACCACTTTCTAATGAATCAACATCATCAATTTTATTGAAAGATATTTTATATGTATGGCTGTAAAATTCTTCAGCTAATACCTGCTTGAACTCTTTGCTTTTTGAATTCAGCCGCAACTCAACTTAAGCTAAAAGTTGTGTACACACCGGAGTTGTTTTCATTGAAACGTGATTTAATAATAAACATGGTAGGTAGATATGATAAAAACGGGTTGATTTGGTACGAGATAAAATTGCAAAATATGACATAATAGGAAACGACGTGATATAATTTCACATGGTGTTGATGTTACCAACAAAGTTTAACGTGGTCTTTGACATTGTAATAGTGATAGTAACTGAAGTCGATAATTCCTGTCCCTACACATTGAAAAAAGTGGGTCTTGCCGTGAACGAGGACAAGACGAAGTATTTGCTGTCATCAAAGAAAGAATCGGCGCACCTGCGCCTTGGCAGCCATGTCACTGTTGATAGTTACAAATTTGAAAATGTGAGGGACTTCGTCTATTTGGGAACCAGTATTAACACCGAAAATAATATCAGTCTAGAAATCCAGCGGAGAATCACTCTTGCCAATATATGATGATGATGAACACATTGATGTCATACAAATTTCGGCAATAGGTCCAAAAAACTTCGAGGGAATTCTTGTCATTAATATAACAAGCCCGTGATATTACGGATCACTTCATATCGCATCACATCACATATTGTCATGTTATCTGCATGATCACCTCGAAATACCCACAATTCTAACGATAACGAGTATATTTTATCGTGCGATAGCACACACATTCCAATAACATAGGGCCTCATGCATAAAATTCGAGCATCATCGGCTTAGGTAAGTAAAAGGTAACTTCTTTATTTTTATTTCAAAAACAAAATACCTAGCTTTTACCCAAGAAATCGAGACTGAGCAAAAGTTCGCCGTTTTATACATGAGACCCAATGTGGAACAATGTCAAATCTTGTTCAATATGATATAATATCATGTCTTATGTGATATAATATCATTTTAAGAGTCGATATATCGCTATCATGGTCCAGAAACGTGTATACCATTTTTTTGATCTATTGTTAGACCAGTACGGTTAGAAATCAGAAGCATGTAATATTTTCGTTTCAGTTTAAAGCAGGCTGATAAGTTAATCACATTCTCACTCAAAACCATCTTGTGTGACACAACCCTGCTTGGCCCTTCAAATCTAGGCTTGTAAATATGAAAGTCGGTTATTACCTATCACTCTTCTTGTTTTTACTAAAGTTTCCATAATTTCGTAATAATTTTATACCATACTAGATATTGTAAACTTTAGATTAACATATGAATATAGTACATTTGTTATTTGTATGTTTTGTTGCCCATCTTAGGTTATCCTACATCTGTATGCATTAATTTTTCGCTACGCAAGATGATATGTCATGATATGATTTTTTATTATAATATTTATTCGCTTTGCATTGTTTTTTTTGTTTATAATATTTTTCTTTTTGTTAAGCTGCTCCTATTCGTTCGGAAATTTTTATGTATTGTAATTTCCTAATTTTTCTTGTTCTTGATATTTTTGACTACATATTTAAGTATTTATTTTTACTAAAGTTTTGGTTTTTGTGTGTTTCAGTCCCGGTTATTGCATTAAAAGCAGCGCATTAATTGTTTTACTCGCTCCCAAAATATTCAATTGCTTTTCGTTTAGAGCTTGCCTTTTATTACTTTGCTGGTGTTCTGTGGTTGTTTATTCTTGATTTAATGTATAAGCGAATTGCTTTTAATATTTTCTTTTGTTTGTATCTAAAAACTGGGCGGAAGTTAGTTTTAAAATTTCTTCTTTATATAGACCTAAGGGAAAATCGCTTTTGTTTATAGTTTCGGTTATATAGTTTGGTCTGCAGACTGCTAGTTTCAAAGAGAGTTTTGTAGTTATGAATAACGGATAAAAGCTGTAGAAAAGCCATATGTATGTAAAGTATATGAGTTGTCAGTTAGTAAGTTAGTCATAGTTCTTTTTCTGTTTTGTTATTAAATTTCATTCAATTTAATTCTTGTCATTTTTAGGGCTCCTCATGTCACCGTTACAGCAAGCAGAGCATAGCAGCATTATCAGTTGTTGCCGTCGTTAAAATTTAGTTTTTAATTTTATTTTCTTGAATTGCACACATTTTTGTTTGTTTTAGAAAAAATATTACAACATTCATTTTAAGTTGTAAGTTTTTTTTATAACTTCGAAACCATATGATTTGTTAGTAGTTTCATGTTTTATAATAACATTTTTATTTTTGTTTGGGGACTTCTACTTCCTGTTAATTAGTAATTGTTTTGAATTATTATTTTTTCTATTTCTATGGCGCATTATAAAAATGTCTACGCAATACGGTTATTTACTCAGCACTAATCAGCAATTTAAAATTTTATTATTAATATTATTATTTGCTGTTTATATTTAATTACAGCGCTTTATTTTTTGGGGCCGTTTAATTTTTTGCATATTTTGTCGTTTGGAATTAATAATTGATGTTTCATAATTATGTTTTGTTTTTAATTCTAGAAAGAGAGCTATGTAAAGGGCACATTCGGTTAAGCTATAAATAATTTTTATAATTTGTTTTCAATTTGTTCTTATGATAATAAAAGTTTAATTTATATGTTACATATTTTATATTATTTTTTTACTTGAAAACATCCAAAGTTTTAAATACATAATAAAATGATTTTAAACTAACAGCACTGTGCGGTTTTTAAATTCTTTCTGTATGCATGTCAGTATGTATGTTTATATATCAATTCCTTTTTATGATGTTTGTTTTATTAAAAATAATCAATTCGAAATACTACATAAGTATTTGCTGATATGTTTTTTGATGTAGGTATGAAATAAAAACAAGTATTGCAAAAATTTTGAAAAATACTGTCTTTGAACAGAAGATTAGGTTTTAAGTTGATGTGTATGCTGAAAATGTATAATTTTATCAAATCGACAAAATACAGTAAACTCTCCTTATTCCTGACACCGTTAGATAACGGTTGAACTAATTATTCTTCATACATAAATAGTTAAGGAAATTTCATTATTATAAAATAATTTTTGGTATTTTTTTTTAGTTTTTCTCATATTTTTTTTTTTACAAATTATTAGCTTTTAACTATTACATGCCAGCTGCATGCTACATACGCCTCTCGATATAAGCTCCGCTCAGCTTTGGTTTGCTTTTGTATAAAATAAAACTTTCATTTAAATTTGTATGTATGTATGTATAAATGATATAAGAGCATTGTACACCGTACCTATTATTTGTTATTGTTATTTTCACTGCAGCACTATTACTTTACTCTCGTTGTTGTTGTTATTGTAGTTATTGTTGCTTCACATTGACATTCATTTTAATATCCATAATTGCCTTCAACCATGTTAACGTACTATGCTGCAATATGCGTTGCAGCCGGCAATACGTAGGAGTAGATACCTGCAGCGGCAGTTGCTGCAGTTGGTGTTGCACCAGTTATTAATGTTGTTGGTATATGATGCGTTGCGGCCAATGCAGCTGCTGTATTTGCCGCATAGTGCTGCTGATGTTGATGTTGCTGTGGTTGTTGTTGGTGATGGTGATGGTGATTATGATGAGTTGGTATAGTAACGAGCGATGTGGCTTGCTGCTGCTGTTGTTGTTGCTGTTGCTGATAGTGTGATGTGTAATGTTGATGCTGCTGTTGTTGTTGCTGCTGGTGTGCTGCTGCTACTGCTGTTGTAACGGGTCAGGTCGGTGTCATCAGAAATTGATGATGTTGCATATCGCGTTCAGCTTTTTTATTGAGTAAATCATGCCTTGATTCCATACCCGCTCCTCTGGAAAGTAAATTATAGTAAAGATGATTAGATAATGTATAAATTCATTTCTTTTAAGTCGCGTATTTAAATTGCGAGCTAATTTATATTGGTCTAAAGCAATAAATAAAAATGTATCACATTTTAAATTATTCTATAATATATACAGAAGCATATAAAATACCTCAAAATAATTTGATTACCTTAGAAATAAAAAAGTTGCTGTGTGGTTGAAATTTAACTAAATACAAAACGGATAATGTGCAATAAATATTGAGGAAAATAATTAGTAATGATAATTAGAAAAACATAACATTTTGTGTTTTACCTCAGCATATCGACGGCTGAGTGGAAGATCACCCTACCAAAATGTTTTTCAAAAACGTGCTATCTCAGAATCTTTTCTATTACACTTTTTTCCATAATTTGATAAAAAGCGCCTAGTCTTAGACTTTAAAAAGTTTTCGTTTGGCAAATCAAAAAAGGAATAGCTCGGTTAGCTGAAGAACTCTAAGAAAACGAACCCAGAAGTCAAAAGACCCATATTAAGGAAATGTAGAGACTCACATTTTGACATATCATTTTCAAAAATCGGATGCGAAATAAAAAAGTTAGAAACTTAAAACAATTTGGGCAGTAATTTTAAGGATAAAGAAAATAAGGGAAGATCTGTCTTCGGCTATTTCGAAGGCTTCATACCTTTCATAAACATGAGTCATATTATTTAAAACAAGTAACAATTTAAAAAAGTGATCTTATATCGCTGTTAAATACAAGATATGTATGCAGCTGAAACCACGTTTATCGTAACAATCGATTGGTTGGGGGCTATATGTTATGTTGCTCCAATGTTTATTCACACTACACATCGTGGGTGATTCTGCAAAACGACGTAATGGACATTTTGAAAACGGCGTACATATGTGATATTTCAGTTTGGCGGTTTTGCAGCTCCAAATTATTGAATTCCAAGACAAATCCGATCAAGATCGATTCTTCAGATTAATTTTCAACGCAAAACTAGTTTTCTTGAGAATAAATAAATAAGTCTTAATGGCAGGGGCTATAAAAGTGTTTGTCACAAATATCACTTACGCTGTCTCTTAGATGCCCATTGCGCTGCTTTGCACAATCACCGACGATATGTTATAAGTGCAAAAGTTGCAAAATTTAAGGTTCCTAGCTGTTTAATTGCATTAGTTAAAGCCCAAAACCAGTTTATAATTACACAATTTCACGTTCCTACCTTTTAAGTTAGAGGAGCTATAGCTAATCCCTTTATCGGAACAATCGATTGTATGGGAGCTATGTGTAATATCGGTCCGAAATTTGCTGGTTCCGACAAATATTTAATCCCACATACCCACTGCAGACCGATATCAGACGGACGGACAGATAGAGGGACATGGATAAATGAACTGAGGTCAACGTCCTGATCATATCGGTACACTTATTGGTGTGCCTATCTCTTCTTCTCATACTTAAAAACATCGGACCAAAGTTAAAATACTATTTCATGTTTTTTTTTTTTTTTTGATGGGGACCGATCCAGTCTAATGCATACCCTATACATATATTGGTGCATTTCACCCTAGATAATGTACATATCTTCGGTACATATGCAAAACCAAGTAACGCACACTGAGAGAAATGCATTCAATGTTGTGACAATATCACTATTGATAGCGACGAGTTTGATGCAATATTCATTCAGAATGAGCAAGTTATCAAATATTATTTGCTCCCAATAAAAAGTAAAATGACATGTCAACCATTTCGATATGATGTACTATTTTTTATATTTATGGATAGAATACTAATATGTTTGAACGTCATGTCAATATCTATGGTCGGTATATCCATATCCATATTTACTACATAGTAATAATGGTAGAGACAGCGTATTAATATATATGGACGAAATGTAAATTTTTCTGGGACGCATAATCATTATAGTCTAACAATTTTTACTATGGATTTTCTAACAATATTCCAACTTGTTGGAGCGGTTTTTTTAAATGCAAAATTTTTTTGAATTTCTTATGATTGAACATATTTCTAAAAATTGTATGATATTCCGTAGCCGAATGGTAGAATACTGGGCTAACGTGCCAGAGGAGCATGGTTCGAGTCTCACTGAAACCAGATGTCATATTATATAAAATTTTGTTTTTTTTAAACTATTTAGAATTTATCAATAGTTTATATGGATACCATTTCAATAGTGGTTTATCAAAAAAGCATTGATGAAACATCCATATTCATTGATGTGACAGAAATATCAATTTTTATTTAATGTGATATCAATAATTATGGATGTTCGATCCATAGATTTCCCTCCGTGCACATATTTTACAGGAGAGACAAAAAACTGTTTAATTTCAACACTGTGTAGTGGGCCAGCTTCAAATATCGGTATTAAACATTCTATTGCACAAAACAATAATTTTTGAAGTTAACTTCTTAGGCAGCGATATGGAGTATTGATTGACAGTAAAATTTGAGAAAAATTATGCTGCTGCAGAGGAAATTATGCAACGCAAATAGAAATTGTAGCCGACTTTCAGGCGTATGTTGCAGACATTCAGGCGTAGGTGATTTTCACCATGGTGTTTAGCTGGGCAAATCAAATAGGAGGTGAAATTCTAGGATCTAGCTAACATTGCACAAATTGTAATAGTAAGTCCGGTTTTACACTTCTCAAGTATTGCTTTCAACTCTGCTGGCGTTCTCTTTTGTGTTTTCTATTCGTGTCTACACTTGTCAACTTTTCTTGAAAGCAATTATGAAACAAAATATGGGGGTACAAGGAGGAGTGAAAGAGATAGCAAGAAAAACTTGAAACGAGTTGACGGTACGCTTTCAAGTGTACTCTTCCCTTGATTCTCACCCCCTTCGCCCATGTCGCGGCAGAATTGAATTCAAGACTTGAATAATGTAAAAGGGGTGTAAGGTCGAGCAGAATTCATGGGTGTTGCCACTTATGGTGGTTTACAGGGTTGCCACCTATTCAATTTTTCTTTTTTAAATATAGAGCTAGATATGCCAATATGGGTATCAAATGAAAGGTGTTTTAGGTCGTATTCCAAATATGACAATTTCAAGCAGGGTTGCCACTTAGGGTTGCCACCTAACCGCAATTTATTTTTTCGTAAATCTCGGGAACTGCTTGACCGATTTGGTTAAACTTTGGCATATAGACAATTTGATTAATTTTTAGATTATATACTTGGGCCGGTTTACAGGGTTGCCACCTTTCTCGATTTAAAATAAAAATAGTGAGCAAGATATGCCAATATGGAAAATGAAAGGTATTTTCGACCGTAATCCAAATATGACAATTTCAAGCAGGGTTGCCACCTGATGAATTTTGAAGAAGCAATACAAACACTGGCAGCGAACGACATTTTCCTCAATTTGAAATGTTTTTATTTAATTTAGCACTTAAGTTCGATATGAAATGTTAAAAATTCGATGATTTTTGGCAATTTGTCAAACATTTTCAATGGTGCTTTGAACTAGTTCGATGCAATTGAATGTGAGGTGCCCGCACCTTTTCCCCTATTCTACCCATGTACCAAATTTTAAGGAGAACGCACCATATATAAGATATTTTCGAATGGATCGGTTCACTGGTCTACCTCCCGGAAGTAAAAAAATTGTGAATCTACATCATTCTCGGATACACCTTATTCATATTTCGTTATTTCTGAATTTAAGAAGTTAACTTCTCTCACGTGTACTGGCTACACGAGGTTTTTTTCACTAATATATAGAGAGGGGAATCCAGATGACAAATGCGAAGTTTTATTGATAACGATAACCCGCGTCGATTTTGAAGTTTTCTAGCTAAAATAATTATGTAAATCCTAAAATATTGCAATTCTAGTGCACTTTTACGCGTCATACACGGCGTATGAGTAACACTTATGGCTGTTTTCTCATCTACCATTTAATTTCAAAGTTCCGATAAAATTACCGGCAACCTCATTTGCCATTTTCTTTAAAGGGGGAATGAAGTGTCAAATAAATGAGAAAATTGCCCTAAGTTGCTCCAGTAAAAAAGTTTACAAATGCTATTCATCATAAGTACCCAAGGGGCTGTGGATCGCTTTCTGTGTGAATGCCCCGATGTATTGTATTCTTTTTGAGCTACAAAGCTTTTCCTGACCATAAATACCTTTTTAATGGTCATTTTAATAAAATAAATTTTATCTTTTTTGTAGAGCGTTTAATTCCCTGCAAATACTGGGAAAAAAGTTGGCTGTATGATTTATCGGTGAGAAGATAGCTATATTCATTCCATTCACATAGCTTTTCACCAAAATGAAAAATGACGATGAAACACCCCTTCCCATTAATAAAAACATCTCATTATACTCCATTTTTGACTAGGAATTTGATTTTTGGTATGCCATTCGAAAAAAAAGGAAAACCGATTTTTTTCGTGCACAGTCACAATTATCCTCAAGTTAATTACATTTTTTTTGATTTTTTCCTAAATATGTATATTCACGAAAAAAATAATCCATGTATGTGTTCAGCAAATGTGGAACCCCACGGGCCTATAATTCCTCTCGCCGATCCCTTATTTTAGGTCTAATGTTCTAAAAGTAACAACCAAAGCAAGTTTTTTGGGGGTTATATTAGGGTATATCGTACTGCAAAATTTTCAAGAGCTTATGGATTCAATGCATTGCCGTTCGCCAAACGGTGTGGCAAAATCAACTGAAGAAGAAGTGCTGAATTGTATTTGCACAAATTGAAATAAAAAATTTATAAAACACACACCCATATAACTAACTTATTTTTGTATTTTGAAAACGTATCGAATATAAAAAGTAGAAACAAGGATATACAGACAACAGTTTAACAGTCGTAAACGTATGCGTGCACGGTAGGCGTGGAGTCCTTGCAAGTAGCATTTAAATAGGATTGCCATTAAGGTGGCGCAGCTCATTAAAACCTTTATATTAAGTCGCTTTCTTGTTTGCACCACCTTTTCATACGAAATTTCGGAATCTTGCAAAGTCTTTTTAGGTAGCTTCCCGTTGAGCTAGACACTTGAAACTTGGAACATACTTGGCTTTAAATTGAGGGAACAGGGGCACTACAAATAGTAAAAATTAGAATTCCGATAGATGGCACGCTGGTCTATATAATTGCAAATATTAAAGAAAAAAATTAAGAGACTCCTGGACTTTTGCGATCGATTTTTAGTAACTTCCAGGTTAGTTAGAGACTTGAAACTTTACACATTTGTCACAACCCCATGACAATGCAATCCCTCATCAAAGCAATTCCGGTAGGTGGCGCACGCATCGAGATATTTCGAAAACTAATTTGAAGTAGAGAATTTTGTGATCGACTTTTGACCAACTTCCAGGCAGGGCTGAAAATTAACGTTAAATTTACCAAAAAACAAAAAAAACTTTTGATTTCGTTTCGTTTATCAATAAAATTAACGTTATTTGTTCAACGAAAAAATTTAACGTTATTTTTGAAAACAATAAAAAATTATCAGAACAAATTTCTTTTCGTTATTTATCAAAAATAAATAAAAACAAGTAGGGAAGTCTAAGTTTGAATTTGAGAATTTTGTGATCGACTTTTGACCAACTTCCAGGTAACCTAGGAACTTGAAACTTGGCATTAAATTAAACGAACAGTGACACTACAAATAGTAAAAATCAAAATTCCGATGGATGGCACGCTGGTCTATATAATTGCAAATATTTAAAAAAAAATTTAGAGACTCCTGGACTTTTGCGATCGATTTTTAGTAACTTCCAGGTTAGTTAGAGACTTGAAACTTTACACATTTGTCACAACCCCATGACAATGCAATCCCTCATCAAAGCAATTCCGGTAGGTGGCGCACGCATCGAGATATTTCGAAAACTAATTTGAAGTAGAGAATTTTGTGATCGACTTTTGACCAACTTCCAGGCAGGGCTGAAAATTAACGTTAAATTTACCAAAAAACAAAAAAAACTTTTGATTTCGTTTCGTTTATCAATAAAATTAACGTTATTTGTTCAACGAAAAAATTTAACGTTATTTTTGAAAACAATAAAAAATTATCAGAACAAATTTCTTTTCGTTATTTATCAAAAATAAATAAAAACAAGTAGGGAAGTCTAAGTTCGGGTGAACCGAACATTTAATACCCAGCGGTAATTTTTAGAACGGGATAACAATCATTAGGCCCTAGGAGGATTTACTTAATTTCCGTTACCGAATTATTTCAATTTATGTGATTTTCGATATCGAAAGTGGGCGTGGTTGGAGAGCGATTTTTTCCAGTTTCATCAGGTTTACTCCCAACAATACTAGTATGATTTGTGCCAAATTCCATCGTTCTATCCTAATCAGATTAAAAGTTACGACCATTCAAATTTTCAAAAACACCTCCCTTAAAAGGTGGCGGTGCCACGCCCACTATAAAAATTTATGGAAAAATCATAAGAGAATGACCAGGGGGATTCACCTATAAAATTATATCATTTTAGCCATTTCAGCTGCCGAGATAAGTCAATTTGTGTGATTTTCAAAATTTTCGATATCAAAAAAGGGGGCGAGGTTATCATCCGATTTCGCTCATTTTCAATAGCAAACTACCTTGGCCAGAAAGTAACCTCTGTACAAAATTTCATGCAAATATCTCAATTTTTACTCAAGTTATCGTGTACACGGACGGACAGACGGACAGACGGACGGATATGCCTAAATCAACTCCTCTTTTAATCCTAAGAACTTTCATATATGGAACTCTATATCAATCTCGATTATTTTGTGCCGTTACATACAACCGTTATGTGAACAAAATTAATATACCCTTGTACTAGTACTAGTACGCTGGGTATAAAAATATGATTTTTGGCATACTAGTTACAACCCAATCTAGTCAGCAAAAAAAAAGGTTTATCGCCCTGGCTATCAACCTATGAAATAAAAAACAAAAATAAAAAACAAAATAAAATAAACTAGTACAACATCTTTTAATACTCGTTAATAGTAGACAATTCCTTACAAAGGAAGAACAATACAGAAAATTATAATCCATCAACGACCAAGCAATTTAACTACCAAATTACACTGGTCGACGGCCAAAATTTACCAGAGACGCCGTTATGAAATTCGTATGTAAAACCACCCCCTGATTTCGAAAATCGAGTTCATTTTTGATTCTATGGTACCGTTTTTGAGATATTTGCATTTTACCGTTATCCGAAAAAACCAAAAAGATGGCTCCCTATAATTACATATATCTCACGAACGGGTCAAGCGATTGCAAAAAGGTTGACAGTATCAAAAAGACGATAAAATGTGCTATAAATGCATCATACATTGTTTTTTGCTCAACCAGATAGTTTTCGAGATATTAGCTTATCATTTCATATTTTTGTTTTCTTTTATGAAAAAATATGAAAAAAATTACTCTTTGCGTGGACAGCATTTCAAAACCAAACCTTTTTTTCTAGATATTTTTTCTTTACGTAGAGGTCTGTTTTATTAGAAAAAAGATAAGCTATCATCGAAAAAAATCGATGTAAAACTACGTAAGTTATAAGCGATCAAATAAAAATACCCAGGTTGCGCAATTTCAACGTATAGCTCAAAACGTAGGTATGGTATAAGAAAGAGAGAAATATCAAGCTATGCTCTGTTTCTATTGAGTTCAAAGTTTAATTCATGAATGAAATTACCCATATTTTTTACTTTTTTTAAATTTATTTATGTTTATACTATATTCTAACAATCTTTATCTTAATTTGATTTTACTATGTAGTCGAAATAATTATGTGTTCTACTTTGACGCTTATTCAGTTTAGGATCGGTTTCTCTTATGAGAAACCAGCAGTAATCACCCATCATTGCGACGTCCCAGAATCCTTGATATCGATTCTCAATTAATTTCATTTGCTGATGAAACCTTTCGCCATGTTCGTCACTTTCGTCGCCAAGATTTGCCGGAAAAAAGTTCAAATGTGAGTGCAGAAAGTGAATTTTTAAAGACATATTTACGCCTGGAAAGAAAATATTAGTTAGGTAAATAAAATTTTGGGAAATTAATTTTAATAAGCCTTTTATATTTACCCATTTTCGCATAATTATTGATTAAGTCGTTC
Organism: Campiglossa producta; assembly: GCA_964058755.1. Taxonomy (NCBI): domain Eukaryota; kingdom Metazoa; phylum Arthropoda; class Insecta; order Diptera; family Tephritidae; genus Campiglossa; species Campiglossa producta. The sequence continues at coordinate 145,032,143 of CAXKVI010000001.1, forward strand.
ACTATCTGTTCGTAGTTAGGGCTTTTGTATCTACCGAGAAAAGAAGCAACGACCTTTTCAAAGGATTCCCACGCTGTTGCCTCAACTGATGAGAGTAGTCCTTTGAATTGAGTATTGTTGATCAACTTTTTTATTTGTGGTCCAACAAACGACTTTGAGATCAGAACATATTTTCCAATCATGCTCTTCATATTTGATAAATTTGAGAATTTTTTGCATTTCCTCGTAGGTTTCCTTTGTATTTACTGCATGTGCGATCGGGATAGAAGGCTTTTTGTTACCAATATGCAATAATACAGCTTTCAAACTCAGTTTATTGCTGTCTATGAACAATCGCCACTCTTTTGAATCATATGTTTGACCAAACTCTTTGAATAAACCAGGAATGTCGTTGCAGTAGCATATACTGTCTTTCTTGGTATAGTGTTTGGAAAATGGTTCGTGACGAGTTCTACAATATGTCACCTTAACATCGGATGACTCAAATCTAAATTGTTGCATACGGGAAGTGTGGATCTCTGCCTTTTCCTTGGATAGTTCCAAATCTCTTATCCAATCATTAAGTTGTGCTTGTGAGAGAACGTTTCTCTCGTTTCCCACGCGAAATTCAGTACAACTTGATTCCCCGCACTCAGATATTACTGTTGACAATGGAACTGGATCCGCAACTGTCGTTGAATGTAGTACTGGTAATGTCACTGATGGTACGCTGGCACAAGTTACTCTTCTTGATCTTCCAACGCCAAGCACCTTCGTTTGACAAATATAACACTCCCTTGAATGGCAAGTAGGTTCTCTCCATATCATTGGTGTAGCAAATTTTATTTGTTGTCCTGATTTCGACTGAATCAATTCTACTCGACACGATGTACACAAAGTGTTCGGTGTCCATGGTTTTTCAGCATTTTTAGGCTCAATGCCAAAATACTTGGAGTATAAAGTTTTGATACGATCTGAGAACACTCGTCGTAGCCTTATGATAGTATATTGGCCACACATGAAACAGAACATATCTGGATCGTTATCACACTGAAATTCTCGCGTCCTTTTACTCATTTTATTTTTTTTTAATAAATCACGGTTTTGAAATTCGACTTATGAACTGAACTATCTCCGGCGAGCCTTGCAGATGTTTTGAAGTTTCAAGGCGCCTTAACTCATATTTATACTCGGAACAAAAATAAAATTGAAAAAATCAAATCTTACCTAGACGGAAAGGTTCCTTTTTATACGAAGCCGGGAAAAGAAAATATTACCTGCTTTAGATGTCGGCTTTAAAAATTTTCTTATAATTTTGAAAATCTACCTGCATACTTACACATAAGTGACGGAAATACATGTTTATAACTACATGCCTACAGCACTTTCGAACCCAACCACTCTTCCTTTCGAAGCAACCACTCTACCTACTATAAAACAATTCGAGTATTAAAAGTACTATTTGATTTATTTAAAGAAAAAGTATTATCATTGTTATGGTGTTATTCGTTTATCCGGATAATATCCCATTTGCACTTTATACCTTTAAAATATGTATGTATACATCACACATTGAAGTTGCGCAACCTGGGTATTTTTACTTGATCGTTTATAACTTACGTAGTTTTGCATCGATTTTCTTCGATGATAGCTTATCTTTTTTCTAATAAAACAGAGCTCTACGTAAAGAAAAAATATCTAGAAAAAAAGTTGTGGTTTTGGAATGCTGCCCACGCAAAGAGTAATTTTTTTCATATTTTTTCATAAAAAAAAAACAAAAATATGAAATGACAAGCTAATATCTCGAAAACTATCTGGTTGAGCAAAAAACAATGTATGATGCATTTATAGCAAATTTTATCGTTTTTCCGATTCTGTAAACTTTTTTGCAATTGCTTGACCCGTTCGTGAGATATACGCAATTAAAGGGCGCTATCTTTTTGGTTTTTTTCGAATAACGGTAAATTGCAAATATCTCAAAAACGGTACCATAGAATCAAAAATGAACTCAATTTTCGAAATCAGGGGGTGATTTTACATACGAATTTCATAACGGCATTTCTGGTAAAGCGAAAAAGTTGAAATTCGTGGTCCAGTGTTATAATATAATTATACTATTTTAGTTATTTACCTAACCGAAATATGTCAATTTATGTGATTTTCGAAATTTTCCATATCGAAAGTGCTCGTGGTTGGGAAGCGATTTCGTTTAATTTCATCAGGTATACTTCCTATAACTCTAGTATACCTTGTGCCAAATTTCATGATTCTACCGTAATCAGTTTAAAAATTATGACCAGTGTTTTAGATGATTTTCGAATTTTTCGGTATCGAGAATTGCCGTGGTTGGAGGGGGATGTTAGCCAATTTCATCACGTATACTCCCAACAATACTAGCATGATTTGTGCCAAATTTCATCGTTCTACCATAATTTGTTTAAAAGTCCAGTCGAAAATCATAATCTATATATAAAAAATTGGATGTATGTATATAGATATGTGGCTTATGGACTCCAAAACTACTCAGCCGATTTTGTTGAAATTTTGGGGATAGATTAGTAGGAGCCTGGAGAGTGTTTCTGTAAATTTTTTTTTTATGGGAAGTGGACCCGGGACCGCCCTATTCGAAAATATCGTATAAATGGCTGGATTTACTTGATATTTGGTATGATATTTGGTTATGGTTATGCTTAGATTAAAGTATAGGATGATTTTTCTTCCGGGAAGTGGACCAGGGACCGATCTGTAAACAATCGTATTTATGACTCGAATTGCTTGAAACTTGGTATGTAGGTAGCTATATGCTTAGATTAATATATAGGATAAATTTTCTTCCGGGAAGTGGACCCAGGACTGACTTATTCTAAAGTATCGTATAGATGGTTGGATTAACTTTAAATTTGATATGTAGGTAGCGTTAAGCTTAGGTTAAAGTGTGGGAAAAGTTTTCTTCCAGGAAGTTTATCAGGGCCCGATATATTCTAAACAATCATATTTATGACTCGATGAGCTTGATATTTAGCGTGTAGCTGGCGTTTCACCTTGATAAAATATGAGATAATGTATCTTCCGAGAAATGGTAAAAATGGTAAAATCTTATTCAGGTGATTTTCTTTGGCGTAGCAACGCACGCCGGGTATTACTAGTAGAATGATAAGAGAGATTCACCTATGAAATTATATCATTTTATTCATTTCAGCTACCGAGATATGTCTCTTCGTGTGATTTTCGAAATTGTCGATATCGACAAAAGAGGCGTGGTTATCATCCGATTTCGCCCATTTTCTCTAAATTTTTACTCAAGTTATCGTATACACAGACGGACAGACGGACGGACATGCCTGAATGAAATCCTCTTTTCAAACTAAGAACTTTCATATATGGAACTCTATATCTATCTCGATTATTTTGTGCTGTTACGTACTACCGTTATGTGAACAAAATTAATATACGCTCGTACTAGCACTGGTGCGCTGGGAATAAAAATCGTAATGGAGAGACTAGGGGGTTCATCCTACCAAAATATATCATTTTAGCCATTTCCGTCACCGAATTATGTCAATTTATGTGATTTTCGAAATCGAAAGTGGGCGTGGTTGGAGAGCGATTTTTCCAATTTCATCAGGTATACCCCTAACGATACTAGTATGCTTTGTGCCAAATTTCATCCTTCTACCCTAATCAGTTTAAAAGTTACGACTAGTTGAATTTTCAAAAATGCCTCCCTTAAAGGTGGGCGGGACCACGCCAACTTTAGAAAATTTATCAAAAAATCATTATGTAATGGTCAGAAGGGTTCACCTATAAAATTATATCATTTTACCGATTTCCGTTATCGAATTATGTCAATTTAGGTGATTTTAGAAATTTTCGATATCGAAAGTGGGCGTGGTTGGAGGGCGATGTTATCCAATTTCATCTGGTATACTCCCATCGATGCTAGTATGCTTTGTGCCAAATTCCATCGTTCTATCGTAATCAGTTTAAAAGTTACGACCAGTCAAATTTTCAAAAATGCCTCCCTTAAAAGTGGGCGGTGCCACGCCCACTATAAAAAATTTATGAAAAAATCATAAGAGAATGACCAGGGGGATTCACCTATAAAATTATATCATTTTAGCCATTTCAGCTGCCGAGATATGTCAATTTGTGTGATTTTCGAAATTTTCGATATCGAAAGTGGGCGTGGTTGAAAGGCGATTTTATCCAGTTTCATCAGGTATACTCCCAACGACACTAGTATGCTTTGTGCCGAATTCAATCATTCTATCGTAATCAGTTTAGGAGTTACGACCATTCAAATTTTAAAAAATGCCTCCCTTAAAAGTGGGCGGTGCCACGCCCACTATAAAAAATTTATGGAAAAATCATAAGAGAATGACCAGGGGGGTTCACCTATAAAATTATATCATTTTAGCCATTTCAGCTGCCGAGATAAATCAATTTTTGTGATTTTCGAAATTTTCGATATTGAAAAAGGGGGCGTGGTTATCATCCGATTTCGCCCATTTTCAATAGCAACCTACCTTGACCAGAAAGTAACCTGTGTACAAAATTTCATGCAAATATCTCAATTTTTACTCAAGTTATCGTGTACACGGACGGACAGACGGACAGACGGACGGACATGCCTTAATCAACTCCTCTTTTAATCCTAAGAACTTTCATATATGGAACTCTATATGTATCTCGATTACTTTGTGCCGTTACATACAACCGTTAGGTGAACAAAGTTAATATACCCTTGTACTAGTACTAGTACTAGTGCGCTGGGTATAAAAACAGTTGAATATTTGAATGAATTCAATATTATTTCGGGTCGCAAAGGAGAGGGCGAAATAGTGCGATAATGCTTTGCTGCTGATATAAGCATAAGGCACGTTCCCGCAGCGGTCACAATGCAATTCCTTATCAAAAGAACTCCGGTGGAGTTCGGATCGTGCTATTTCAAAAAATCGTTTGAATTCGGGAATCTACTAACTTTTTGGCATCCTAGGGACATGAAACATAGCACATACATAGTTTAGGACACGATGGCAATACATTTTGCAGAAATCAAAATTACGATAGCACTTCATGAACAATGACCCATTTATCGTCGAAGAAACTGCAAAACCACGTAAAGAATATCTTTTATGATCCTTGGTTTTGCAGAGTCACCGACGATGTGAAGCGGAATCCTCACATAACCCATTTCCATTTCATGTAACGAATAATTAACGAACATGGAGCAGAGTTTCCGTAATGGCTTGTTACTCCTTTCTTTTTCAACTAGGTATCTAATCACTGGTAAAACTGACGTATTCAATGATGATGCAAAAAAAGACAGTTAAAATTTCTATGGAACTTTTAACTTAAACAAAAATTTACCGGGCTTAAAACGTAAGTGGCGAAATTCCACCTTTTATTGAACTGATATATTAAAGGTTTTGTGTTTCAACTCATAGGGGGTACCCTAGATTTCATAAAATAGTTCTGCTATTTATTCTGTTGCTACGGGAGCTAGGAGTTGCCCCCTTAAAACACGTTTTCCCTCAAATAGTGTCATTGCTAACTAAAAGAAACCCAAAACTGGACTAACGCCACTTGTGCTTCAAGAGGCTCATATGATATCAATTATACCAAATACTCCACGACCCTATAAATTTACTCGTAGAGCGCTGTAGCGGTTTAGTGCTCGGCCTACTACACCAAGTCGTGTCATATCAATGCCCGGCAAAAACCAACAACAAAAATTATGTAGAAAAGAAATTTTCTAAACGGGGTCGCCCCTCGACATTAAAATCGAGAATTTTGTAGATTTTTTACGCAAACGGGGTATAGCTCTGAGTGCCGACTTCCAAGTCCATTTAGTACTTAGTAACTACCAAAAACATCTTTTGTATTCCTTAAATTATTATTTTCCGACCCAGCCTAGTGTACATATCTAAGCAAAATGAATTGACGTAAACGATATTTGATATTTTTTGATTTAATCATCAACGAAAACAAATTTTTTCTGATAATTATTGGAACGAAATATTTTTTTGATAATTTTTTTTGAAAATGTGTTTTTTGAGAAAAATTTACCTACGCGCTGCAGGAACCAGACAAGCCGACATATGTTTCGATGATACTGAAGTTACATCTCTTCAAGGACTTTTTTTGATAAATAACAAAATGAAATTATTTCGTTTATATCGTTGTGCAGCCCTGCTTCCAGGTAACCTAGGAACTTGAAACTTGGCATTAAATTGAGGGAACAGTGACACTACCATATAATTGCAAATATTTAAAAAAAATTAAGAGACTCCTGGACTTTTGCGATCGATTTTTAGTAACTTCCAGGTTAGTTAGAGACTTGAAACTGTACACATTTGTCACAACCCCATGACAATGCAATCCCTCATCAAAACAATTCCGGTAGGTGACGCACGGATCGAGATATTTCGAAAACTATTTTGAAGTTGGCAATTTTGCGATCGACTTTTGACCAACTTCCAGGTAACCTAGGAACTTGAAACTTTGCATTTGGTTGTGGAAAAGGTGACAATACAATTTGTTGAAATCAGAATTCCAAAAGTTGGCGTGCTTTTCGATATAATGGAAAATCTCTAAAACATAGGTGGAATCTTGCGATAGATTTTTGAGTAACTTCCCGCTAAGCTAGAGACTTGAAACTTGTCACATTTGTCAGAACCCGATGACAATGCAATCTCTCATCAAAAAAAATCCGGTAAGTAGTTGCCGCACATATCAAGATATTTCCAAACTGTTTTGAAGTTGGGAACTTTGCGATAGACTTTTGACCAACTTCCAGGTAACCTAGGAACTTGAAACTTGGCATTAAATTGAGGGAACAGTGACACTACAAATAGTAAAAATCAAAATTCCGATAGATGGCACGCTGGTCTATATAATTGCAAATATTTAAAAAAAAAATTAGAAGACTCCTGGCCTTTTGCGATAGATTTTTAGTAACTTTCAAATTAGTTAGAGACTTGAAACTTTACACATTTGTCACAACCCGATGACAATGCAATCCCTCATAAAATAAAATTCCGGTAGGTGGCGCCCGGATCGAGATATTTCGAAAACTATTTTGAAGTTGGCAATTTTGCGATCGACTTTTGATCAACTTCCAGGTAACCTAGGAACTTGAAACTTTGCATTTGGTTAACGGTGACAATACAATTTGTTGAAATCAGAATTCCAAAAGGTGGCGTGCTTTTCGATATAATTGAAAATCTCTAAAACATAGGGGGAATCTTGCGAAAGATTTTTGAGTAACTTCCCGCTAAGCTAGAGACTTGAAATTTGTCACATTTGTCAGAAGCCGATGACAATGCAATCTCTCATCAAAAAAATTCCGGTAGTTGGCGCACATAGCAAGATATTTCCAAAACTGTTTTGAAGTTGGAACTTTGCGATCGACTTTTAACTAACTTCCTGGTAATCTAGGAACTTGAAACTTATTTAATATTTTAATATAATTTTTGAGATTTGAAAATATAAAGGTGGAGTGCACGTTTCCAAACTAAGGCAAACAATTTCTGAGAGCCTAAATAGAAGTTCGGTTATCGACAAAACATTTAAAGCCTATTAATTGCACTCCACCTTTATATTTTCAAATCTCAAAAATTGATTACAATTGGTATGACTAAAATTTCAAAACCAAAAACACCGAAACCATGTCTTTGTTTAACGATAAATTTGCTGAGGCTTTTTGACAGCATTCATATAAAGGTTGTCTTTAAAATTTTTGTATCATCATTTAATTTTATGTTACGATGAATAACTATATGGTCAGGGCAAAGATAGGGCTAAGCTTGAACGTAATCTTGTGCCTAGGAACCAGACCAGATTTAGGATAAAGCTCATAAAAACGACTATTTAGACAATATATACAAACATCCCTCCGTAAGGTATGAAAGTCGCACGAAGATTTGATAGGGTCAAACAAACTGCTCTAGCGCCAGTCGTCCTAGTACCAGAAGGTGCTACTATGGGAGGGTACCGGATTAATTTCGACATAGGACTGACCTTATCCCAAACCTTCGTGGGGTGTTGTGTGACTTTGTGAGTCATTGATTTTCCACTTATTTTTTATGAAGGGTGCACAACTTTTGGCATGGACGACGACTTTATATTGTATGCTTTGGCTTGGTGTTTGTGGTTTCTGCTGGCATTACGTGAGCGATTTGTGAATACAAATGAACCTTTTTCAGGTAATGTTTTTTGAAAAATAAGACCGCTAGTCTGTGCATTTGCAAATGGATTTATTGAGAAATAGACGGGCAGCACAGTTTTTATGCAACATACATATGTATTTCGGTACGTTTCCAAGAATTTAAGTGCATAAGGGGGGACCTTATATTGCAACCTTGTATCTATATGTTTTATATGTATGTGTATTGAACTGAGTCAAAAAAAAGTTGCAAAAGCACGCCCTAATTTTAAAGCTTATGTTGAGAGCGTTTCAGGATTTTTTAATTTTTTTATTTTGATCCAAAATTTATTTCTTTTATGCACGGAGGGAAATCTATGGATCGAACATCCATAATTATTGATTGCGTAGCACTTCACTACCTATCGTTCCTTAAGTAGCAGTATTTACATATATATAGTGGAATAGGCTTATAGGGGAAACCACTTAAAAACGCGCCATGATATCTATCTCATTGGATGGTGTGAAAACGATATCACTTAAATAAATAGTCCGTTATTGCTTTAGGATATCCCTAAAACCCACAAGTCTGCTAAAACCCTTCTATTGTATACTTAACCTTGTCATGATTTTAAAAAAATTTTCCATACACAAAAAATCTGTAAATATTTTCTGATGCGAATTTAAAAAAAGACTTTGATTTTCTCCGTTGCTATGGAAACAAAATTACCTTCAAGAAATGGTAGATTCAAGCTTATTTAAATACCAGTTTTAAATTTAAGATTTGAACAAAAACTGCTTGGCGGGGACGAATTATATTGGAGCACCTTGTAGTTTTCCTACTGAAATTTTTATATATAAAATGATATAAATGCAATCCTATGTATATATTTAGAATTTAAATTGGATTTTGATTTATAGATACACATGTATAGGTATACGTTATGCAAAAAAGCAATCTGTATATACAAGATAATGCATCGAAACCTGTACCATTAGTGCACTACAAAAATAACATATATAAAAATATGCACATTTTCTAAAGGATGGTAGCTAGGATCTCAACTAAAACCTTTTTTTGAACTGGATGACATTGTCACGAAATGTCATTTTAGTTTTTAGTTGAGTTGTTTATTTCCAAATAATCCTTTAGGTGCAATGTGTCGTATACGTGAAAAAATGTCCTTATTTTCCAAAAAGGAGCAGCTAGGATTTCAACTCATAGTGATTCATCATCAGGAAACCATCCCAGACGATGTGGCATTTCCAGTTTTTGGTGTCAGTTTAGGCCAACCTATTCTTCGTTCAGGACCAGTGTGTTAGGTAATCCATAGTAAAAATTATCGAACTAATATGATTTTGCGTCCCAGAATAATTAACATTTGGCCCATATATATTAATACGCTGTCTCTACCATTATTACTATTCAATAAATATAGATATGGATATAGCGACAATAGAAATTCATATTACGACCATTGATATTGACATGCCGTTCAAATATATTGGTACTCTATCCATAAACATAAAAAACAGTACATCCTATCGAAATGGTTGACATTGTATTTAACTTTCTATTGGAAGCAAATAATATTTGATAACTTGCTCATTCATACACAACATACAAGGCATTTCTCTCGGTGTGATAATTTTGTTATTTGACTTCCGATTTTTGAAGTTTATATGTCAAATTTTTAGTCTTGATAAGGTCTACATATATTTTCTTCAGAAGTCCTTTTGAGCATTGAAGTCCTTTTCACAAAGTTGCGTCTGCTAATCAAGAACTTTCGTCAGCATACTCTAAGTAGAGAACGTAGAAAAGTAAAAAAACTTAAGATTTGGCGAAAATTCAAAAAATTAACGGAACTGTTTCGGGTATCACAAGTTATACCTACAACTCTTTCATAATAAATGATTTCGGCAATTTCTAATAGTGTACTTACTAATTTTATACGGCATTTCTATGCAAGCCATTGTAGTAATATCGCTATCGGAAAGTACTGTTCATCATTTAGCAAATGATGAGAGCTACTTACTCAAATTAGTTAGCGTCCCTCCCAACTGCTTAATACTACCAGTATCTGGAGATCATGCTAGTACCATTATGGAAATTTCAGGATATTCTCGAAGAATGTTCCAAAGTGCCCTGGATTGGGGCTGTTTTACAAACCGGATTTGCATTATTATGCAAAAGTATAACAGCTAATTATATATGTCGAGACTTGTAATATTAAAATCACTAGAGTTTGCCCAGTGCTTGAAATTCAACCACTAAACCTTATTTTACAACTCTCCCTTTTTCAAGTTCATTTTCCTTAACTTTCACCTTTTAGGCTATTTCTTAAATTTTCCTTACTTTTCCTTTATTTATATTTTCCGTTTCTATACACTCCTCTTCTTTTTGCCTTTTCCTCACTCTTTACACCATTCAGTAATACAGTTTCAATGTTTATAATTAATTATTTTAGGTCATCTTTATTCATCTTTCTTTCCTTTCCTTTTCTCTCCTTTCCTTTGCTTTCATTTGCTTTTGTTTGCTTTTCTTTCCTTTCCTTTTCTTTGCTTTCTTTTCCTTCCCTTTCCTTCCTTTATTTTAGGGTTAGGTCCAAGTGGCTGCCGCAGAGGCACTCTTAGGCCAGTTTTGAAAGGCCCGTTGTGATACCACCAAGTCAGTCCCGGGACCCAGCCATATGGAAAATCCCTGAGTTGTTGGGATTTTCCACATAGCAGAATCCCGGGACTGACACTCCTAAACCGACACCGTTACTCCTCCTCGAACCACTTAGATGACTTTATGAAGCCCATCAAGTCCTTTATGTCCAGTTCCGCGATCTGGCTTAGGCTATCCAGGAACGGAACTCCCAAAAAGCGCGTTCTCGCGCCGCTTAAAGCCGGACAGTTGCAGATGAGGTGCTCCACTGTTTCCTCCTCCTCATTATCTTTGCAACTCCTGCAGCATCGTCGGTAGGGTACACCTAGCCTTCTGCATGCCTACCAATGAGGCAGTGACCGGTTAATACCCCTATCAATATGCAGATTTCCCTCCTAGTTAGGGCATAAATGCGTCTAGACCTTTTAAGATCCCATTTTGGCCAGGTTTGTTTCGATATCCGACACCCTGTGGATTGCAGCCATCTTTCGTTGGCTTGACGGAGTGTGTGCTCCTTCAGCATTAGTTTGCATGTGGCAAACGGCATACCTAAGCGCTCTTTATCCTGAAGAACCTGCTTGGTCGTGCCCTGCCTGGCAAGCTCGTCTGCCTTACAGTTTCCCTCAATGTCCCTATGTCCCGGGACCCATATGAGGTTTACGCGGTTCTGTTGGGCCATCTCCTGTAGCGATCGACGACAGCTGAGCGTCAGTTCAGAGTTGAACGTGTATGAGCCAAGGGATTTGATGGCCGCTTGGCTATCGCTGAAAATAGCGATATCTTCTCCGATAACACGTTTGCTTAACCAGGCCGCGGCGTCCAGGATTGCCGAGACTTCCGCCTGGAAGACGCTACAATGATCAGGTAGTCTGAAGGAGAGCTCAAGGTCCAAATCCCTTGAATAAACCCCTCCTCCAACTCTGCTGTCCAACTTCGAGCCGTCGGTGTATATGGAAGTGTACAGCCTCCCCATATCGTCGAGGTTTGCCCCATCCCGGAGGTTGCCTATCAACGACGAGTTGTTCCGATTAACTGCCCGATATGGCGTTGCAGGAGTCTTGCTGTCTGCAGCGTTAGATGTTATACGCTCAGCGTTGGCTGCTACCACCGTGACGTCGAGGACTTCCTCGTCCTGTAGGCTGTCCTCCATCTCCGAGTTGTTCACAGCACTATCGCCAAGGGACGTGGCGGATAACATGCTTTCCGCATCGGAATCCTCCGCTTCCTCTTCTGGTAATTCGTTTTCCGGTTCCCCCGGAGCAGCCGAGAAGGCAGCGCGCTGAGCATCACCACGATATACGTGGATAACGATCTGGCCTACGCTGTAGTGTACTAGGCCATTGCACCTTTTGAGGGGCTCGATTGACTCTTTATTCATGGTGAACACCACCTGCCTGTCGGGCCCTACCGCATCCCCGACCAGATTGACACTCCAGTCATGCGTTGGGAGGGACGGATTCATTAGCCGTAGCATCCCGAAATTCTCTCGGGTTCGTCAGGGGTGGCCGGAATCCACGCCCTTGCCCTTGGACGAGCTGGAATGTCCTTCCAGTCGACGACATCTATCTTTGCGCCCTTGTAGACTTCACCCAGTTTAGCAGCTGCTGCCTTGTACAGTGCTACGGTTTTTGCATCCTCGCATGCGAGTAATTTAATCTGACCCTGGTGCCAACCCGCATCCGTTACTCGCGCCGAACTACCCGGAAACTCCGGAGCAACATTGAGAAGAATGTTGCCGAGTTCATTTCGCACGTAACGCCACCGGTCCTTAGGGATGGCCAGACGGTCATTGCCTCGGTCAAGGACGCCTATAAGGATCCTGTCCTTGGTTACCTCAGCAAAGCTTAGTTTGCCCGCTCCAGGGGTATTCTGATGCCGCTTGGGAGGGGGATTTAACTCCAGGTCCGATCTCTGGCGCTTGAAAGGGTTAACTTTTAACCTCTTTGGCATGTAAGAATTTTGGAAATCCGGTATCACAGCTTTCGCTAGCTCTACCGATTTACTGGAATTCGGCGACAGCGATTCCTTCATACCTCTTCAGGATCTTTGCAGCCAATCTTTTCTCGTGTTATGTGAAGCGGCGGGGAGATGTCTCCTGGGAGTGCGGACCCGTAGTTGCCATCGCGGTCGCTCTCCTTGCCGAAATCTCAGTTGCAGCTTCCTCCTCCTTCGAAACTCCGAGGCCAGGTCGTGAGACCGCTGCCACAGACGTAAAGATACTGGTTTTCATATCAGCGGTTGATGGGAGTTTAGCATCCGCCGTTGTCCGCTTAGCTGCGTTGGCAACCGCACTGGTGCTAGCTCCCATCAAGTCAATCTTAGTCGATAGAGGGTTGGTTGACCGACTCGTAGTTGCCATCGCTGTCGATCCCCCCCTTGATTGTGGAACGGAGGTTGTCCTCCGGCGTTGTTGTTGCTTTCTCGCCTGTTTCTCCATAGCTCTCCTTTGCTGAGGAGTGAAATTTGGCGTTGTTTGTTTTTTAGGTTTATCGTTTTTATTTGGGTTATTTGAGTTCATCTTGTTCGTACGACCCATCGCCGGACAAGGCTAGCTTAGGGTCAAGGGAAGAGTAGGGGAAAATGTGTCGTCCGCCGCGGCAGAGCCCCGTACCGCGGTAAGGCCATGCTTACTCTCTGAGGCGACCCGGTATCAGAGAGGCTCCGTTCAAATACAGACACGATTTGCCTCCCGGCTGCAAACGTCCAATGGGCACGGTTTCGCATAACACCCTGGATTGGGAGGGGGAAGATCTTTGTCGTCGCGCCAGAGAGGCTAGGCTGCTCTCGTGATGAAGTGCCGTACGGAGCTATGATCACAAAGTCAGCGTAGCCCTGTGGCTATCGACTTAAGCCCTCGTACCGCGGCAAGGTATCCACCCTTCACGAGGGTTCCTTTATTTTCCTTTCCTTCCTGTTTCTATCTTTTCATTTCATTTTATTTTCTTTCTTTTTTTTTGTTCTTTTACTTTCTTTTCCTTTGTTTTCCTTTCTTTTTCCTTTCTTTTTCTTTTTTTCCTTCCTTCTCCCTTTTTTATTTTCTTAACTTTCATCTCCTGTCCCATACATTCTTTTTATTTTCTTTGTCTTGCCTTTCCTTTCATTTACCCTTGTTTTAGTTTCGTTTCGTTAGTCTGCAAGTTATTTATTTTCTTTTCATTTCTTTTTTTTCTTACCTTTATTTTCCAATACATTCCCTTTTCCTTAGCGTTCTTTTCCCATCATTTCTTTTCATTACCTTTCCCTACTTTCATTCTTCTCCTTTAGGTAACTCCTTTAGTTTTATTTCTTTTCCATTTATTTCCTTTAATTACTTTTTTTCCTTTCCAGTCCCTTCCTTACCTTTATTTTTCTATCTTTTTATCTTCAATTCCTTTCCATGCTTTCCTCTTCCCTACCTTTTATTTCCTTTCTCTGTCTTTTCCTTCCTTTCTTTATCTTTCTCTATTTTCCTTTATTTTTCATTGCTTTACTTTCATTACCTTTCCCTTCTTTTCCTTTTTTCTTTTCCAATCCTTTCCTTTCCCTACCTTTACTTGCCTTGATTTTTCTTTCTTTTCCTTTCCTTACCTTAATTTTCCTTTTATCTATTCCTTTCCTTTCCCATTCTTTCCTTTATTTTATACTTTTATTTATTTCATTTTGTTTTATTTTTATTTATTTTATATTATTTCCTTTCCTTTCATTTCCAACAAATTTCTTTTTTTACTTTCAATCACTTTTCTATTTCTCATTTTACTTTTTTTTAATTTTATCAATTTTCCATTTTATTTTATTTCACTAAGTCTAGCCACGAAGGGCCTTGTGCATGATCTAGCTTATTGTACTTTTTTTCAAAACATCATGTCTGAGCAAGCATTTGCTTCACTGTTTGTACCTACGCTCAATAAAGCTGGCTCATGTTTATTATTGCTGCCAACTAAGCAACTCTCGTTCTCACACTCGGACTCTCCCCAACTGCAATGAATGCAAACACAACAATGCAAGTGGTCATACCTACATACACACATAACAGCGGCTCTGTAAGGTGAATGCGTGTTTAACATTTCATATTATAATTAATTTTTTTAAATTTTTGGTTTGTTGTCGCACACCCTGCTCGGGGAGACCTATCGATACATATCAAATTTAATATACCTTAGAATTGTGGTTATTGCAAAAAAGGGAGAAAACTTTTGAACATTGCGCATTTATATATACATAGATGACAAGAATGAAATGTTTTTAAAAATTATTGACTGTAAAAAAAAACAAAAAATAAGAAAAGCAACTCTAAATAAAATTTCAATGTGCATTTCATATTTATCAAACTATGCAATCATGCAATGCGTTAATTAAAAAAATGAAACAATTTTGTGTTTTTGGCAAATTATTGCCTCATTATGTATTGCGAACGATAGCTCAGACTAACGATTGGTCTGCTCATGATCGAATTATGTATTTTTAATTTAAAATTCAAGCATCAAGTTGATTTGCGATTTCATCGAAGAAATCAAAGTCAATTCTTATATTAGTAGTGATTTGGATTATTCAATCATCAAATCACAAATGTATTTTAGCTTTGGATGGTGGCTCAAATCACAATTAAAAATTATCTTTGATTTGGTTGAATAATCAAATCATAAATAAAAAGTATCCTTGATTTGGGTGAAGATCCGAATCTCAAATAAAAAGTATCTTCAATTTCAATGAAAAAAATAAAAAATAATTTCGGGTTCGTGATTCAACTAAAAGTACATTTACACCGCACCAAATTTGGTAAATTTGGCGAAAAATTGCAAATTTGGCGCTTTTTCCTATACAAATCTCATTTTCCAAATTTGGAATTCCATCACATTTGGCCTGATTCGCCGAACAATACAATCCACAGTTCATTCAAATAGCAACCCTGTAATTAACGTGTGATAACTTTTGCATTATGAACAGCTGTAAATAACAGTTTCAACTAAAAAAAAAAAAAACTAATGGCGGCGAGCCGAGCTTCTCTTTCCAACTTGTGGTGTGTTGGTTTTTGAGTTTTTCCTACAAGTTGGCGGTACCTACAGTTTTTTGCCGACTCCGAACGGCACTTGCAAAGCAAATGAATTTTTTTGCTGAGAAGCTTCTCATGGCAGAAATACACCCGGAGAGTTTGCCAAACTACTGCCGAGGGGCGACCCCGTTTAGAAAAATTCTTTTTGTAAATAATTTTTGATGCTACTTTTGCCGGGCATCGAACCGCCACGACTTGGTGTAGAAGGCCGAACACTTAACCGCTACACCACGGCGGCCGCCAAACAGTTTCAACTACTTTTTTTTTTTAAAAATGGACCAATTCTACCAAGAAAAGACAGAAGCTTTCTTGACTCTTCATTTATTGTTACTCTACATGTGTTTAAAACATCACGGTTGTGTATTTTCTTTCGGTGGCTTTGTGTTCTGGTAGAAGATTCTTGCAGGGAAAGTGAAGCCAAATGCAAATTTGCCAGTGTAAACAGGTTCGAAATGACTCATTCAAATTCGCCAAATTTGGTGCAGTATAAATGTACTATAAATAACTATGGAGGAATTATCCAGTTTCTATAATACCTATTCTTGAAATGCCGTGATCACGAGGGAATTTACAGTATACCTGGGATAAAAAATATCTTACTCCCTAAGTTAAAAATACCATATATATATAATTTCCGCTAAATAAATTTAAATATCTGAAATTGGAGATAGATTTTTCAAACAAGTTTTGAGATAGGTCGTCTTGGGAAATTATTTATTATTTATTTTTAAAGACAGTTGTATTTACATACATATATAAAAAAAAAACCAAAACTACCAATAATAATACGTACGTCTCTAAAGAGATGATTTTGGTGCTGAGTTGGATGAAGTTGGTGCTGTAGTGAATTTACAACAACAGTAGGCTGTAGTGCAGTAGAACGAATGTGCACAATATTATTATTATTGATATTGATATTATTATTATTATTAGTATTTAGATTAGTGGTGCTGGTAGTGCTGGTATTATTTGTGCTGTTGGTGGTAGTAAAAATGTTTGCCAACGATGATCCAACCGCTGATATAGTTGGTAAGCCTGAAGCTGCTGCAGCCGATGGATAAGCTACCGCTGTAGCACTGGCGCCATTAGCTGTTATAAAATGTGGTTGTGGTTGCAGCATGGCATGTTGTTGTACTAGCGTAGCTGATTGCAACATGGCTTGATGCTGTTGCTGCTGTTGTCGTTGTTGTTGTTGCTGTGGATAGCTATTCAGTATGATAAGTTGTGGTTGCGGCTGCAATTGTTGCTGATTACCGATAAGCGTCATTGGCATACCTGACGGCGTAACACTACCAATATTGCTTGCTGTTAACATTTGTGTGGTGTTCATTGCATTGGCTGCCTTTTGCATTGCCAATATTTCATTACTATTGTTGATGTTGTTGTTGTTGTTGTGTTTGCCATTGACGCTGCCACCAACATTGGTGTCGTTGATCATTTTGGTTTTAGCAAATTCTATGCGTATCGAACCGCGGTCGGATGAGAGTAAATATTTGCCTTGTAATTGTTGCATAGCTGTTGCAGCGCTAACGGTGTCTTTGAACTCAATAAAAGCGACTGGATGATTGGCATTGCTACTGTTGTTGTTGGTAATAATACTGTTAGCTGCTGTTGCTGTTGCATTAGAATTGGTGGAATTTGTGCTTGCATTTGTGGCATTGGTGATGGTGGAAGTAATAGTAGTAGAAGTAGTAGAAGTGAGATTGTGCGTACCTTTTGTGTGCATTCGAAGGCGACAAAAGCCGGGCATACTGTGAGTGTGCAATTTTCAATATTTAAGTAACAAATAAAATTTCGTGAGTGTTTATATATATGTATTTATGTGCATATGTATAAGGTTAAAAAAAAAAATCCGCCTAGGTATATTTTTTCAAAATGAATTTTAAAATATTTTTTTCACTTAAAAAAAAAACTTTACACATTCTTCAAGTTAAAGCTTTGAAGTTTCCAAAACTTTTAACCAGAGCTGGTTATACCGATTATCATTAATATTGATTAATATCTTTGTTTTCTTTTTTATTATAAGCTTTTATTTAGTTTCACCTGACGGCTGTCTGTTATCAAATCTTGCAAGCTAAATTTGATACACTTCCCGGTGTCCGATTGATTTGAAATTCTGCACCCATGTATAACCCTGATGACAATGCAATATTATAAAAAAAAAATTCGATAGGTGGCGCGTGGGTCGCTATATTTTCAAAATTCGCATTTATGGTCCGATTTAGCTGAAATTCGTAACATGTATTACTACCATGAAAAGAAATATTTTTGTAAAAAAAAATTCCGCTAGGTGGGGCTGAGATAGCGGTAATAAAAACTCAAAATCGTAATTATGGACCGATTTGGCTGATGTTTTACGTGTGTGTTACTTAATTAATTTCTAAATGTTAAAAAAAAATTGGACCCGCTAGGTGCCGCGTGAGTCGCTTTATTTGAGAATTACGAAGGTCTGTTTTCAGTGTCGATTAATTCGTTTTTCAACGAACTTCCCGTTGAGGTAGGATCTTGAAATTATCATCATCGTTTAGTTTTCTGCCTCCACGCAAAATAACAAAAAAATAATTCCGATAGGTGGCGCACGAGTAGAGATATTCGAAAGTTTTCATTCTAGGAAATTTTGCTTTTGATATTGTACTAACTTGCAGTTAAGATGGGATTTTGCAAATTTTCATCATCGTTCAGGCTTCGCTAACAGTAAATAAAAAAATTAGCTTAATTTCAAAAATCCCATTTATCGTTTAGTTTATTCTTTATTCCAATATCCCAAAAGTAACTTTATTAACCACGCGGCTTTATTGTAAAAAATTCTATGGTTTCTGTTGCTGCTAGCAGCCGATTGATGTCGCTGCGACATTATTACCTCTTGTTGATAAACCGAAAGTAACTTTATTAACCACGCGGCTTTATTGTAAAAGATTTTATGGTTTCTCTTGCTGCTAGCAGCCGATTGATGTCGCTGCGACATTATTGCCTCTTCTTGATAAACCGAACTAAAAAGTAAAAAATAAAATTAAAGAAAAAAAAACTTTTTTAAAAATAAGCTTTTATTATTGGTTTATAAAATTAACTAAAAAGTAAAGGAATATACCTAACACTTTATAAGTTCATTGTAACCTTTAAAGATAATTTGGCTTCTTCGTCTGCCACAAAATAATTCCATATTGTACATAATTATATATTTCTAACATTAAAACTTTACACCTAAATTATTAAATTTTCCAGTATATATCACACTCCCCATTTTATTAATAATGAAAGCGTGTTAAATTTCGATAGCAAGAAAAGAAGGTCCTGAATGTTCTTAATTATACCATCAAATAGAAAAGAAGGTCCTAAATGTTCTTAATTATACCAATCAAAACACGCTTTTATTATTAATAAAATTAGGAATGTGATATATACTGGAAGGTTTAATAATTTAGGTGTAAAGTTTTAATGTTAGAAATATATAATTATGTACAATATGGAATTATTTTGTGGCAGACGAAAAATAGTAGAAAAATAGAATTTTGTATTTCGAAATGGGTATTTCAAATTGAGTCTGTACAATTATGTTTGGCCTGCTATTGCTTATTTTGTGGAATGTTCGAGAATATGAACAAGATGTATAAATACGCTTTCATACCTAGCTGTAAGTTAGTTTTAGTTGAGTTGTAACAGTGTGTTCGTAATAAACCTACTGTTAATTTTTGTAACGGGCGCGAGTTTTATTTAACAATCAGCGGTCGAATCCGGTAAAAGCGAGTAGGACGATTGGAAATTCGTCACAATAATTTAATTACGTCAATCATACTAAAAATGTAATTGAAAGGCATTAAAAATAATCAAAAAATAAGAAATTTAATTTTTGTTGACCATTGTAAGTTGATACGAAATAAAAACAAACTTTTATCTCATCGTTCCAACCCGACGTTTCGCTAGGCTCCCTAGCTTCCTCAGGGGTGATCTGTTTATTAAAAACAAACATAAAATTTTTAAGTTACAAAAAGTGGTGGCAAAAACCTACGGATATGAAAAACTATGCAATATGCACATAAATACATGACTAGTATCACAAGTTCAACACGTAAAAAACACTAAACCAACATTTATCACACTTACAAGTTTTGATTTTATAAAATTATTTTAAAATTAAATTATTATTAGTACCATCCCTTATGGTATCATTGTCAAACTAAAAATCTTGTAATGTTGACTACAGGCATAACATGTACGCTGCTGCGATGTCATCGGTATCTTCCTTCTTGTTTATTGTCTTTTCTCTATTTTGTAAAATTCTTATAGTGGTTTTAAACGTTCCAGCATATGCTGGCCAGCATTGTATATGTGTGCGATTCGGGTGCTTGACGTTGCCCGCAAATGTTCATGCAAATGAATGTCATGCGCCATTTGAATTGAGTGTTCGTAGCGTGCGCACGTAAATGCCGTCGTCGGAGGATGATTTTTTGTTGCTCGCAACTGCAATTGATTTTCTTCCGTACACTTGTTCATCTCGAACACAGTATAACCAGTATTTGCACTGAGGTGAAAGTTCTCCATGGAGGTGAATTTTTCAGAGTTGAAATCCATGGTAGGATGGAATTTCGCGGACGCATGGTTGCATTTCAGTAACAAAAAAAACTTTAGAAATATTTCAAGAAAAAAAATGAATTTAATGTATATATTCCATGAATTAATATAATATCATGAATTTACTGCACTACAAGAAGTATAAAAAATGTATATTAAAGGCCATATTGTAAAATTTCGTACAAATGCATATTGATGATCGGCTCTTTATGAACGATGCTATTAAATAGTAGTTTTGCGCAAAAAAGCACCCCTGTTAGTTGAGGACATTGAGGTGAATTTGAAATTCTTAGAAATTTTCCAAAACAAAATAAAGAAAATATTTTGCTTGCAGTTTTATATTTATTTATACTATTTATTTAATAGTAATATACGATTATCTGGTAGCTTTAATGTCAAGGTACGGTGTTAATGAACTATGAGTCATCTTATATATAAAAACTAATGTGTTTTTATTTTAGGAGTGTCCAGTCTAAATATTAGCTGGAGAAGTTGAAATACTTATTACTAACCGGATAAGTATTTCCAGTACCTGGCAAATGAGGACTATTGTTATTGTGAACAAAAACCATGAACTACAAGTTGCGATGGAGCATTGCAAGCTGCACGTAATCGTGGCTGCCGCCGGAGGCCTTTTTATTCCATCTATACAATGTCCCAGGGGGTACCATAACAGTCGCCCATACGGCAGTTGCTACCTAAGGCCTTTTTTGTTGCATCTTGAAGGAATGAATTAATCGTATGCACTCTGTGTGGTATTAGTTTCCTTTAGGGGTCAACTTCTAATAAATTAGTTAAAATGGTGGGAGATAGCTCAAAAGACGGCGTTCGGCCTCAGGATCTCGAATCCGGAAGCGCTTTTTTAATATTTTGCTTCTCTGCAGAGATATTTGCAATCAAAGTTTCAAGTTTTCATGTGGTTGTTGTAATTTTATTAGACTCCCTAAAAACGTGCAAAAAAAGTCCCGCCGTGGCGGTAGCCACGGTTATGTCACACGTCCGGACTTGGGATGGCGTAGCCCAGGGTTATTTTTTATAAGCGCGGCCGAAGGCCGCCAACTCAGAAAAGTGTTTCGTACATACATACCATGGATTGCGCCCCATTTTTGGTATTGGATCCGGGTCATTTTTCGGTTTTTTGACCATAACTTTTCACTAAAACAAAAAATTAAAAAAAGCGCTTCCGGATTCGTGATCCTGAGTCCAAAACCCGTCTTTTGAGCTATCTCCCATAATTTTAGCTAATATATTAGCAGTTGACCCCTAAAGGAAACTAATACCCTCTCCGTTTATGCTCCTTTTTGGGGAGGCTAAAATCAAATCTGTTATAAATGAAACAAATTAATATAAATTTTCATCATTTGCACAACTTTTTTTATTTCCATTTGATTTTCACCACGCGTGATAGGGTTGTGTTTAATCACTCAGGGCTGCATTTTGTTGAAGTATTTGTTAGATAGCGATTTTTTCTCTAATACTTCACGTTGACCTGCAAACTGGTTTTCCTTTCAGTTTAAAACGGTTAAAACAATTTAGGCATGTTCATAATCGATATAAAGTAGGTACTTAAGTTAGCGTCAACCCTTTGATACCCTTTCCAAGGGTCTATCTGACGCTAAATTTAGTACCTACTTTATTTCGTTCAGATTGTTGGACAGAGACAGATAAATATACAAGACTAAATGGGCTTGCTCAAGAACATCCTACAAATTATGACGGATAACACATAATAATCAAAAAACTAAATTTATAATAGAACTATTTTTTCTACACCTTTTTCACTCGTACTTCAAAAACCGTAAAAATACTTTAGATAAGGTTAAATGCATTTAAGAATAGTGAATGGTAGTCCAAGACCCATACAATTATTTTCAGAATAGTCAATTGTATCTTAAAAACTGTAAAATATGCTTTAGAATAATCAACTGTACTCCAAAAACTATAAATTGTACTTCATAAACTGTAATTTGTACTCGAGACCGTAAATTAGACTTCAGAAGTTTAAAAATGTACTCCAAAATAATCAGTTCTACTTCAGAAACAACAAATTCCAATCCAGAAGATGTTTCTGAAGTACATTTGATTTTTCTGGAATACGTTTTACAGTTTCTCGAATACAATGGGCTTCTTCGTAGCAAATTTTGCGAATATTAACAACCATTTACGTTTTTTAAAGTACATTTTACACTCTAACCCACAATAAAATATACAGGCAGATTCTAAATAATTTCTTACTTTGCGGATTTTCTCCCTCTCATATAATTTGTGAGCGAAAATGTATGAAAAAGGTTCACTAGTGAAATTTATTTAGATGGGCATGATAAGCTTTTTGTCGAAAAATTCTCAAATTTCGAAATTTGTTTTGCGTAAAATTTTGCAAAAATCATTGGATCATGTGTTTCAATTTTGTGATATTGGAGTACTTCAATTGTAATACTTTCTAATACCTCAGCGGACCACCTTCAGCTTATTGAAAGCCGATCATTGTTCATGCTTTATTGACCAAAATCAAGACACGATCGCTCTGAAAATAGATACTCCAAGGAGTAACAACATTGGAATACATTGCAAAGTACTCTGAAAACAGAAACAACTGTAGCGTCTCGTTGTGACATTTAATTTTGACAGCTGACATAAATGCACGTAGACAAAGGCAACCTGTCTTATAACCGCGTTTTAACACGCGTTAACGCAGACTTGATCTAGTTTTATCTTTTTGGGTACGATGACATATTCAGCTGATTTTTCCTTGTATATTTTGTGCATATTTGTCAAAGTTATAAATGTCACGCAACGCAATAAAGCTGTATTTGTTTTCGACTGAATACTCCTATGCGTGAGAAAAAACGCTGTGCATTGGTTCTTGGTTGAGTTGTAAAATAGTAATTTCTTTTTTTAGAAATATAACCTAATATATACATATCGTCCCCTTTTTGCGTTTTTATCGTAAACGCCAAAACCCAAATTTTACAGGAGAGCATTTAAAAAATTTTTTTTTTATTTTTTCATTTATGAATTGGTGGATACGATAAAAAAGATAGCCATTTTTTGACATAACTGTAAGGATTTCAGCTATAATTTTTTTCCAGATGATGCGCTAAGGGATGATGAACAAATTTGCATGAAAAAGTAAATTTCGAAAAAATGGTGGTTACGATAAAAACGCAAAAAGGGGACGATATATAGTTTTACTTAAAACGCAAAATCCTAAATTTGACTATTTCTCCTCTTTTAAAGTAATTTATTACCTCATAAAATTTGCAACACAACACCCTGAAATGGCTGAAAATAGTTGACTGCAACCCGAAGTTCTCTATGGAGGTGAATATAAGTACGTTTGTGTTAGTGAGTGCAACTACTGTCTATACTGTGATCTCGAATGTCAACACACAACTGAATATTGCATGTCAAGCAGACTGCTAAACGTTCATGCAAAACGCAAAAATCAAAAATTTTTTATTTTCATCATGCAAGAACCGACAACAAGTAGGTGTGACACGAAGCAGGTACGTGTGTCACCCGAATCGCACACATATACAATGCTGGCCAGCATGCTGGAGCGTTTAATCACCCTATTAGGCTTTCCAGTGTATATCTAGTTTTTCCTTTTTTGTTTTTGTCAATTATTCTTGTGTTTATTAAGTCAGCTGTATGCCCGCTTTCTGTTGTGTGTTGTGATAAAGCTGTTCTTTGCCTCTTTTTCTTAATATCAGCTGTGTGTTCGGCTAGCCGAACTTCCATTTTTCGTCGTGTCGTACCGATGTATATTTTGTTGCACTCTTCGTTTTCATTGCCTTTGCATGGTATTTCGTAGACTACATTGCTTTGCTGAAGTTTGTCTATAGGACTTTTTGTTTTTGTGAATAGCGTTGATAATGTTTGGTTAGATTTATATGCCAGTGATATTGTGTGTTTGTTGTTGTTCAGTGATTTGCTGAAGTTCTCTGTAAGCTTCGGTATGTATGTCACGCTGAAGTATTGTTTTGTTTTTGCTTCTTCTTGTGGTTTTTTGTTTTGTTTGTTGCTTATTTCCATTACTTTTTGTTCGGTTAAGTTCTTTATTAGGGTGCTCGGGTAGTTATTATTTCTTAATATTTGGTGGATTTTTGTAATATTTTTGTTCCAAAATTGTTCATCGCTTATTGTTAGCACCTTGTTGATAAGATTCTTTGCTGTATTAACTTTGTATTTTAGGGGTTGCGATGAGAGAAAATTAATGAGACGACCGGATGATAATGGTTTTGTATACCAATCAAAGACAAGATTTCCTTTGTTGTTGTGAATTCTTATGTCAAGGAAAGGAATGTTTCGATCTTTTTCCATCTCGTGCGTGAATTTTATGTTTTTGTGATAGCTGTTTAAGGCATTTAGAATTGGTTGAACTTCATTTTGTTTTACTATCGCGAAGATATCGTCCACATATTTGACTAGAAATTTCACATTGATGTCAAGATTTTGTTTAAGCGACTTGAGGGTGTTGTCAAGTAAATCATCCATAATTATGTCAGCTATTGTCGGGGAAAGTGGGTTGCCCATCGGCATACCAAAAGTTTGTGTGTAGTTTATATTGTTGTGTATAAAATAATTATTTTCTAGTAAACAGAATTTCAATTTTTCATATCCGTAGGTTTTTGCCACCACTTTTTGTAACTTAAAAATTTTATGTTTGTTTTTAATAAACAGATCACCCCTGAGAAAGCTAGGGAGCCTAGCGAAACGTCGGGTTGGAACGATGAGATAAAAGTTTGTTTTTATTTCGTATCAACTTACAATGGTCAAAAAAGCCTAACAAAAATCAAAATTTACAAATAAATTGACCAGAAAAATCAAAAAGAAATTTGTATATTAATCATACAATTAATATTTTTATACCTTTCATGAACATGAAATGGTATTACAACTTTGGTCCGATGTTTGTAGGTATGAGAAGAAGAAGAGATAGGCCCACTAATAAGTATACCGTTATGATCTGGACGATGAGTTGATTCGATTTAGCCATGTCCGTCTGTCCGTCTGTTTGTACGCAAACTAGTCCCTTAATTTTAGAGATATCTCGATGAAATTTGGTATGGTGGCGTTATTTTATATGAGAATAATCATTCGTCGGAACCAGCAAGATCGGACCAAAACTACTCATAGCTCCTATACAATCGATTGTTCCGATAAATGGATTTTGGGCTATAACTCCTGTGATTATAAAGCTAGGAACGTGAAATTTTGTAAGTAATGCTATTTTTATATGAGAAATATCGATGTTGAAAATGACTGAGATGAAATAAATATTTCACATAGCTCCTATACAATCGATTGTTCCGATAAACGGATTTTGGGCTATAACTCCTGTAATTATATAGGTAGGGTCGTAAAATTTCGTAACTATTGCTCTGTTAGAATGTGAAATGTCGATGTTAAAAATCAGTGAGATTGGGCCAATAAAACACATCGCCCCCATATAATCGATAGTTCCGATAGTTTCGGTATGAGCTAAAGTTAAATTCACACAGGCTGTCCTGGGGATCGAACAGTGAAAATCGTGACGCTTATTCATGAAAGGTATATAGCCTTCGGCACAGCCGAAGACAGCTTTCCTTACTTGTTTTAATTAATTAATTAACGCATTTTTTATATTATTATTTAACAGGTCTGCTTTTAACCTAATTACAGCCATTTAGAAATGACTGAATTTTGTACTATTGTAAGTAACATACTACATACATATGTTCTGATAATCGCAATGTGTAAAAAAGTTGTGTTACCTGCAAAGATTCAACTTTATGAATATGTAAAGTTTTTTTGGATAAAATTTTTCAGCCGAAAAATCCAATAGAGTTTTGATCGGTTTTTAAAAATTTTGGGTGTGTTGAATCCGAAGTCAGGTTTTTCAGGTCACCCTGGGTTTTCTCTACAGAGGGTAGTTTGTTCAGAGATCGGTAGTAGTAAAAATATTGTTTTTTTTTTTTAATTTTTTTCTTAATAACTTACTATACTCCAACGTTTTGGACTAATATTAACCCAAAATTGA
Source organism: Campiglossa producta (assembly GCA_964058755.1). Classification (NCBI taxonomy): domain Eukaryota; kingdom Metazoa; phylum Arthropoda; class Insecta; order Diptera; family Tephritidae; genus Campiglossa; species Campiglossa producta. The sequence continues at coordinate 145,058,538 of CAXKVI010000001.1, forward strand.
ATTATGGTTCCTTGACCCCAGAAAATATGTTAAATTTATAAAAAATTGTTTTTACAACTACCGATCTCTTTATAAACCACCCTCTGGAGAGAAAACCTAGTGTGAACCGAAATCTGACTTCAGGTTCGGAAACCGATCAGAAAACCTCCCTTTTTTGAAAGTCTTACTCCTTATTCATAAAAAACATAAAAGGTTTATTAAGCTCTTATTATTCAAAATTTGTATGAAAATGTCATTTTAAAAAGTTTTATAAACCAATTTTATTTTTTATGAATATGGGGGAAAATCATTACGGCACCTGAGTTCCTCGAAAGCTTGGCTTTTCAGCAAAATTGCAGTTGAAATGCTCGCCAAATATGTACATAAACATACATACATATTTGTATAGACATAAATTAATCATAATAAGTATAATATAAATATGTATATTGCTAAACAATAATATTACTGTGACTTATTTAGTTATATACAAATAAATGAAATTTTGTGAATTGAAGTAGTTAATGTATGACGCAATTCTATGAAAATTTAAACATGACTATTTTGTCTTTAGTAATTTTTTCTATATTAGCTATTGTCGGCACCGCTGTAAAAGCTGTTTAGTTCACTTATAACTCAAAAAGCTATTTTTTCATATTTCTGGAAAGGTTGGAAAGTTCAGAATAGCCAAAAAACTTCCAACTCCACACATTTCAATACCCAATTTGATTTTCATCGCTCGACGGAAAAATTTGTGTGAAGAGTGTTAGCAGCTTTTATCGCGTTGGCGACGAAATGTTTCTATGTGAAATTGTGGTATTTGCACTGTGAGTTCTGTGGTGTTACGAATTACTTAAGTATCTTAAACAAATGGATAAATGTGAAAGAAATATCTTACTCTAAAGAAACAAATCTGTTTTGATGGTAGTATTAAAACTGGCTCTTCAAATATTCTACATGCGACCTCCACAACAGGTTTACATCTACTGGTGTCTAGTTAGGGTAGCTTTCACTGTTTTAGATTGTATGATAACTCTGAAGGAAGCATGCCTTCGTGCCTCTATGTCACCTGTGTAATCGAATTACAGTGGTGAATTACTGTATTCCACTGTCAGTGCCAGTGGCCTACTTTCTTTTACATTGTAAAGACGTGTTATAAAGAGCATTAGTCATATATGTAGATAGTAGCTAATTACAGGTTCCAATGTCTCCAAGTTGGTCCACAGGGACAGACAGTGGTGAATTGCTGGCTTACAAGTCTTCAAGTGGCGCCACAGGAGCCATACAGAGACTGTTGAATTCTTGGTTCAAAAGTCGGTGCCATGACAAAATCCCAAGTGCCAAAATCCAAAGTAATAAAATGGAATTATGACACTCCTCATGCAGTGCCATAATCCAATTTGGCTTTGGACACTTTTGACCTTTAAACTTTTATTATAAGATTTATTTGTAAGTTTTTGGCCAGAAACAGAAAGCAAATTTACTACACTGAACCAAAAACGTACATGTTTTTTAAGAACAAAGTTTCATAGAAGTTCATGCTGATATTTCTTAGAATAAAAGAAAAAATTCATTGATTCTAAAAAATTATCTTACTATTTATGAATGAATTCATTCTTTCTGAGGATTTATTTACATATATTAAGAAAACGTACTCATATTCTAAGAAATATTCTTAAATTTCTATGAAAAAGTTCTTTGGAGAGGTTTTAATGAATAATTCTTAAAATCCATGTACTTTTTCCTTAGATACATGAACTTTTTTGGTTCAGTGTACACAGAGCCAACACTGCCTAATAAAATAGAACAAAAGTCATATGATATCTCTATAGATTTTCTTCAAGAAGAAGTTCTTTTTATTTTTGAAGAGAAAATCTTATTAATCTTTACAAAGAGAAATCTTGCAAAAAACGTACTGATGTCTTAGGGTTCCTAACAAGAAGATTCGACTTATTAATGTTTTCAAAGGGAAAACATATTTCCGCGTAATTGTATGTGTTAATAAGACAATCTTAGGGTTCCTAACAAGAAGATTTGACTTATTAACAGATTTCCGCACAATTGTATGTGTTAATAAGACGATCTTAGGGTTCCTAACAAGAAGATTTGACTTATTAATGTTTTCAAAGGGAAAACATATTTCCGCATAATTGTATGTGTTAATAAGACGATCTTAGGGTTCCTAACAAGAAGATTTGACTTATTAACAGATTTCCGCATAATTGTATGTGTTAATAAGATTTGACTTATTAATGTTTTCAAAGGGAAATCTTGCAGAAAACGAACTGATTTCTTAGGGATCCTAACAAGAAGGTTCGACTTATTAATGTTTTCAAAATGAAATCACATATTATTGAGAAGAAAATAAAAATTATATTTCAGAGTTCTTATATTGTCTTCGAGAACTTCAGATTATCAGTTACGATTCAGTTTTAGATTTCTCTTGTATTGCCTTTACCTTCTTATGTTGCCTTTTTATATTTCCTTCAAGCCATCTCACCGCACTCTTCCTTACATTGCCTTCCACACTTGCCATATTGCCTCCACCGCGAATCTAACTAACCACATATTGAATGCTGAACACAGGTGCTTACCATCGAGCCATCGGGTACTTCTGCTTCTCAGCGTATAATTATTCTACATGATGTCTGCTGATGATGATGCAAGATTTCCCTTTGAAAATATTAATAAGTCAAATCTTCTTGTTAGGAACCCTAAGATCGTCTTATTAACACATACAATTATGCGGAAATATGTTAATAAGTCAAATCTTCTTGTTAGGAACCCTAAGATCGTCTTATTAACACATACAATTATGCGGAAATATGTTTTCCCTTTGAAAACATTAATAAGTCAAATCTTCTTGTTAGGAACCCTAAGATCGTCTTATTAACACATACAATTATGCGGAAATCAGTTAATAAGTCAGATCTTCTTGTTAGGAACCCTAAGATCGTCTTATTAACACATACAATTATGCGGAAATATGTTTTCCCTTTGAAAACATTAATAAGTCAAATCTTCTTGTTAGGAACCCTAAGATCGTCTTATTAACACATACAATTATGCGGAAATCAGTTAATAAGTCAGATCTTCTTGTTAGGAACCCTAAGATCGTCTTATTAACACATACAATTATGCGGAAATCAGTTAATAAGTCAGATCTTCTTGTTAGGAACCCTAAGATCATCTTATTAATACCTACAATTATACAGAAATCAGTTAATAAGTCAAATCTTCTTGTTAGGAACCCTAAGATCATCTTATTAAAAAGAACCCTAAGAAATCAGTCCGTTTTCTGCAAGATTTTCCTTTGAAAACATTAATAAGTCAAATCTTATTGTTAGGAACCCTAAGATCATCTTATTAAAATAAGAAGTTTTTCTCTTTCAGCTTTTTTTCAATATTTTGACAGAAATTTCGAGAAGATTTTCTTATTAATAACACATATAAAAAGAAATCGCAAAGAAAAAAGAAGAAATTGCACTTGATAATATCAATAAGAATTTCCTCATTAAACCAAATAGATTTGCGTATGGTTTTTTTTTCGTTTCCGCCGTCTTGACTACCCCTGAGCCTGAAAACCGTTCATAAAGACAATCTTATTAATTTTATTAGGCATTTTTGGCTCTGTGTACATATATAAAATTATAATTGATACATATGTTTTCCAAGGTATCTAACCGATTAAAATAAAGTTCCGGTTTCGGTTACGGTTTTGTAACGTCTTTCGGTTTCGGTTCCGGTTTCGTTCTTCAACATTTATTTCGGCTTCGGTTACGGTTTCGTAAAAACACCAACACAAAAAAATTGTGCTACTACAAAACTCAGATATGTACCTAAATAAGTCTGAATTTTTATAACTTTACTCCGGTGGACATGATGAATTTTCTCCAATATATGGTAATAAATATTACTTCCGCTATTTATGGAAACAATTTTCTTCAAATGTATGTAGCATTTTTCAATATGTTTTCGCCAAAAACTCAAAAAGAATAATTTGATAAAAATTTTTCGACTGGCCAAAAGTCCACAGAATTTTCAAAGTTCTTCAAAATAAGTTTAAAAAATGAACTCTACTATTAGAAAAATGTTAAAATGGAACGTTAATACGAGTGATGCTTTCTGAGACGGCCACTAGGCTTCATTCGCCTACAGTTCAATTCTTTCGGAATTTGATATTGACCTTCTTCCATGACAATTATTCAGGGTAGCCTCTTTTATAATAAAATATGTGTCCACAAAAAAATTCAAAACCGTTTGGAACCGGTTCCGGCTGTTGAAACGGTTTCGGTTTCGTTCTTTTTCAGAAAAAAATAACGGTTACGGTTTCGGTTTCGGTTTTGAAAAATGAATCGGTTTTAATCGGTTACGGTTTCGGTTTCAGTCCTTGATGTTTTCTATGAAAAAGGATTCCATAAGAAAGAATATTTCAGATATCCTTAATGAAATTAAAAGGTATAGAATTCCATTCATGAATAAGCACTCCTAACTACACTTAAGACCGGTTCTGGTTGAAAATTTTTTACAATTCTTTATGTTTTTGTTCCAAATTGGATTTTTTATTTCAAATATATGTAAATGAAAATAAATTCGCGTGATTTTGTTTTCCAAATTTTCGTCTGGCGGGCTTTTTTAAATTACATATTTGAAAGACAATAAATCATATATTATGCCACTGTAATCTTATCTCATTTTGATTTGGAATTATGACACCCTGCCTACAGTGTCATAGTCCCAAGTGAAATACTTGGGATTTTGCCACTAAGGATTATGACATGTCAACACAAAGTTTCTCATTGGGTCCGCAAGAGTCATTCAGACCCTACACAGTCAGTACTTCTAAGAGGACTGGTGGACTTCCAATGACAAGCACATGCCAATTGCCTTCAGAAAATTGCATTGCTTGCGAATTAATTGGCCAGTAGAGGTGCTGACATGGTCAGCCGGCAATCTATTCGGGTTCGCAGTTGCCATTTCCCACAGAGAAGTTGCCGGACAGTAAACGGATTCGACTAATGTTTTCAGAGGTAGGGGTTAGACTGTTTCAAAGTTGTTTTATTTAAACGCATACTTCATCCTTTAGTTCTTTTAAAAGTTCAAAGGTGGAGATTTGTTACACAGTCTTTCAAATATGAGCCAAATTTTAAAAGTATGTAAAATTCTAAAATTATTTAATCGAAGCCTTTACGGACTTTTTTGCGAACTTAGTATAAGCTGCTAGCAAAAACTTTAACAAAAAATCAGCACGGGTTGCCGTCTTCCTCCCTGCAGGGAACTCAGGCACTAGTGAACAAATTTCAGGTTAAGAACTAGATATAAAGTGGCCAATAAGAACTACTACTTTAGTGATTACATTTTCACTAGTTCGAAACCAGTGTTTGAGGAGTCATTAAAAGGCATTTGGATTCGTATTTGAATTTAAGTTTTTGCATTTAATTTATTTTCGTTTCTATGCTTAGAAATAGAAATAGTACCAATAAACGAACTAGATCAAAACTGTCGATATTTGTACTAGTTCCAGCCTAGGACATCGCCATGATAAATTCGCCAGTTGATTCAGAGGTAGTTCGCTTCTAGTGCGTTCCTAGTTCCTAAGTTCCCTGCAGGGAACTAGTGAAAATGTAATCACTAACGTACTAGTTCTTATTGGCCACTTTATATCTAGTTCTGAACCAGAAATTTGTGTCACTAGTGCCTGAGTTCCCTGCAGGGATGTAAAAAAGATAGTTCGCGAACTAGTACTGGTTCGGAACGCACTAGAAGCGAACCAGCTCTGAACTAGAGATTTTCCCTACAGGGCTAGAACAAAAAAACTTCACACACATGTTATTTAGGCTAAACCGCACCGATATAGAGGGTATGCATATCAAATTTCGAACCTTCATTTTTTTCTATATATTTTTGGGACAGTCTAGTAGGGGTCACTATTTTTACATAATATGCCCTGTAACAAAGCGTATCGACACATTCATTAACTTGAAAATCCCACACGGTAGGCAGGAAGAGACGACAGGTGTTAAAAAACTACCGCCAAAAACTGTGAATGAGACTTTATTATGTAATGATTCTACGTTAAAAATCCGTTGGAATGAAAATCCTAGCTGCTCCCTTTCGGAAGTTATCGATATTTTTATATTTTTGATAAGAATAAGTTGGGAATAATAGAAAATAGAAGGAGAGAGTGCATGTATTTGGCGGTGAAAGGGTTAAAATGTATGAAACTGAACTGTTCAACGACCCACAATCGTAAGTAAGACTTTACCCACTTCAAAACGTTTGCAAGGTGTACCACGTGGAGACAACTTACTTTGCACCTCTTTTAAAGTTTTTTTTTTCGTTTTTTTCGATTTTTTTTTTAACTTTTTATTTATTTTATTTTTTAAATTTTTTTTAGTGCCTATTTTTTAATCTTTTTTTGATTTATTTTCTAAATGTTTTTGTTTTTATTTTATTTAAATTTTTTTGTTTTGTTTTACTTTTTTAATTTTTTTTCTTTTTATATTTTTTCGCTTGAAGCGAGCTGATTAGGCAACCGCTTTTGAATACTTAGTAAGTACAACAAGACAAACTTAAGTACCAACTGAGCGGCGAAAACCCCACCGTCTATCTTATAATCAAGTTTCGAACCATTTGTGTAGAGATGGATTGAAGCGTTGTCATAAGGAGAGCTTCTCTCCCAATATTCTCTTAATGTTATTATGATTACAGTTTACAATAGTCCGACATGTGCACAGGGAGCTGTTTAAGGATGGAAGGGCAAGGGTTGGGAATGTCGTTAAGAGTGTTTCATCCCCAGTATTTATCCATGTCCCATCAGAGCTTATCGGACACCCCGGTGTGCTATGAGGTGATTTAGCTAGTACATACATAAGCTCAAATTTTTTTCCAAACTTTCTTTTAAAAGGTGTTTACAAAAAGCAAAAACATTTGGCAGTTGCTTGTAAGAATTCTATTCTGCCTTCAATAAAATAGTTAGAAAATGCAAATTGCATTATTTTCATTTATTTAATTCTTACATTTAATGTTTATACGGTTGCTGCTATTAATTGAAAATAATCAAATAATTGGAATAATTAAATAATTGAAAGTAATCAAATAATAAAATTTAATTATTTAATGTTTTAATTAATATTAATTGTTTAATTAGTTTTAATGCTTTAATTAATTTGAATTATTTGATTATTTTTAATTACTTGATTGTTTTTAATCAGACGATTGTTTTTAATTAAAGATAAAAGGCAATTTTTTGATTATTTTTTTAATGGCCATTAATCATGATAATTTTTTTTTTTTAATTAATTAATTAAAACTTTCTGATTAAACTCCACAAAATTAATTAATCATTAAAAAAGCCAAAGTAATTAATCATTATTAATGTTAATTGCAATTTAACAGGTCTGGAAAAGCCTCATTCACAGTTTTTTTCGGTAGTTTTTCACACCTGTCGTCCCTTCCTGCCTACCGTGCCCAAAGTAGCCGTAAAACCTCTACATATTTGTATAGATAAAAAAATTGTAACAGGTCGATGTCTGTAAATGGCATTGATTCCAAACCAACCGTTTTTAGAACTTTTGTCTGTCTGTTCGTCTGTCTGCATGTTTTTTGGTCGTAATACCCAAAAACTGCTAAATGGAATTAAATGAAATTTTCACCATCTATAGCTTGAGCCCTTTCATGTGACACCTCATTTCAAAGAATCGTTTTAATGGTAGAAATCTGATGGTTTGCACAAAAAATCCCTTCGCGTATTATAAATATAAATATATAGATAAACATTGCACATATACCCAATTGTCTAAGATACATACATAAATATTTAAATAAATAATTAATTTATTCCATAAAACTTTGGTGTGCTAATCTAAATTTACTAATGTTTGAAAACTGTATGAAAAATACAAATCTTTGAGTGTGCACGTAGTTATTAACTCATAATGAAATGAGATTAAAATCGTCGAATAGTTTTTTAAAATACTTAAGTCATATATTGCATAAGTATATCGTGCTATTTAGTAGAACACTTACCTCGAGAACACTTCTTTCAGCTCATGTTCGGACACAAATTGTCCCAAATTAGCCACAAAAAGTGTTGAACATGGAGCATTTGCAGCTAAAGGAGGATTTGATGGATGCGATGGATTATTAGACGAACCAACTGGACTCGCCAAAGCGGGGCTTGATAAAAAATGATGATGTGCTGTATGACCGGTTGGTTGTGGTCCTTGAGGCCCAGTAGCGGCTGCACCCAGTGGTAGTCCAGCAGCGGACATATGCATAGCTGTTTGATGAAGTGTGGTTGCTTGTTGATGATGTTGCGTCATTGCGTTCATTTGAGTCTATTGAATGTATTTGAGTGAATTTAGTGCAAATAAGAAAAAAAGAAATAAAAAACGCATTTCGATTACTTAAAAAATAGGTGAGAAATTTTCAATAACGCCATACGGCGGCTGCCAGTTTGTCATACTCACTTGATGCATTGGCTGCTCGATAACTTTATCTGTATTTAGTCAGAGGTAAGAGCGTACCGGCACCTGCGGATGTAGAGCTGGATGCACTAGTGTTGCATGCTGCAATGCAGCAGCTCCGGGCAATTCAGCGGCTGCTGCCGAATAGGCTAACGGGTGATGCCATAGCTCCGGTCCCCCTGGAAAGAATGGTCCACCCAAATCTAATGATTGTGCAGAAAGAGAGAAATGGTTTTTTGTTAGAGAGCAAAATCGCTTCGGTGTAAACGTATGGAAAGCTACTAAACGAAGAATATGCGAAATTGTGGAAGAAATTATAAAAGAGAATTGATGTATAATTACATATGTATATATTAAAGTATTTTCGGATGTATACAACAGGCAACGTACTTTAAATGATTAGTTTTTTTGTATTTAGATACAATTTTTGAGGTTTAGAAATAGTTGTATGAAGTTATTAACAACTAAATTATTTATTTAGATTGTACATACATATGACAAGAGCGCATTTAGTCCAAGGTTGTTTGAAAGTTTTGCGGACAATTTCATAGCCCAGTATGTCTGAATCATTAAGAGTTTTAGTTTTAATGTCTAAATAGATATTTTCCATATACAAATATTAAAATTTTATTCCCGCTACTATTTTTAATCTGACAATTTTCGGTTGGCATTATATACATATCTACAACGCCTTGAGCTTTTTTGAAAACAGTTCATTAAAGTTCAAAAGTAGGCGTGGTCCCTAACCAATTATCTACTTATATTATGGGAGGGTTATAGTAAGGCGACAACCACGATTTTAAAACTTCTTGAGAAATGTTCGAGAACATGTTTGAGCTGATAAATAGGCATTCAAACCAAACTGTTGTATGAGTTGTAACAGAGTTGTGTTATTAAAAAAAGTTTCTGTTAAAATTTAAAGGGCGCGAATAAGGACGATTGAATATTCGTCGCAATTAGTGTCAGAAAAGGGTTGTTATGGCTTCGACAAATAAAGAATATTCGGAGAAGTCAGCCAAGAAGATTCGGATCTGGCATATCTGATGCAAGGGCTTGAGCGGAACGAACGACCAACAAGAAAAGAAAATGTCAACGAAGAGTCCTGTTTCCAAGCCTTGTTGGGCACAGTGGACTAGTTTACGATTGGTATCCGTTTGTTTGCATATAATATGGGAGAGTGATGATGGTCAATGCGTTCGGAAGCTGATAGTTGTTCGAAAGAAGCGGGTGTCAGATGTTCTAATGGAATTGCATAACGGTCCAAGTAAAGATCATCTTGGAGTGAAGAAGACTTTAGAGAAGATTAACCAGACATTTTATTGGGTTAGTTACCGTCAGTCGGCAAAGGAGTGGATTTCCAAATGTGACGTGTGCATCAAAGAAAGAGGGCTGAAATCAAGGAGCCATGGGCGAAGTAGGCACTGCAACTCAAATGCACCGGTTGAGAAGATTGCCTTGAATGTAGCTGGTCCATTCCCCACTACAAATCGAACCAGAACTGTGAGCAATAACATTCAAGCCAGGTTTGAAAAATCAAAATGTTGTTTTGAAAATGAAACTGTTTCAAATATTTCTAGTCTTGGTATTAAAAAATGGCACAGCTAAAGTTTTGGTTTCGAAAAGATAAACCGCTTGAAAAATTTTTGGGCTGGGTTTTGAAGACTGAAACGGTTATGTTTTTGGTTTTGAAAACTGATTTCGGTTTTGAAAACTAACACGGTTATACATACATATCTAGTTTTCCTTTTTTCAAAATGATACGGTTAGGGTTTTGGTTTTTGAAAATGAAACCGTTTCAAAAATTTATGGTTTTGGTTTTGGAAAACAAACCGGTTTTTAATTTTTAAGGGTAAAAAACCCGTTTTCAACATTTGTGATATCGGTTTGAAAAATTTGTACGGTTACGCTTTTGGTTTGGGAAGAGGAAACCGTTTCAAATATTTATTGTTTTGAAAAATGAAACCGATTCTTGGAAAACTGCTTCCTCGTTTGGTACATTATAATTATTACTTTTTAGATAATGAGCTCATTTCTGTAATGATACTCAAATCAATAGGTTCGAGTTCGTTTTTTCAGTCTTTTGTATCTAGAAAATTTAATACAATTCTAGCAAGTTCTGAGATGCGAAAAGTGATGATGAAGTTAAAAAAATCGTGTCCAAATGGCAAAAATAAAAAATATTTCCTGCTAGGTTTAATGGATCAAATACATATGTATGCTATGTAAGTACAATGATTGCGCAGGTTTTATTTTTTTTTGTGAATCACATTTTGAGCTTCTGTATTTTGTACGATTATTGTTGGTGGACTTGTTTATAAGTAATAGTGTTAAATTTTTGACTGCAATTTTAATCAAGGTCTGAAACCGATTAAAATAACGTTCCGGTTTCGGTTTCGGTTTTTGCAACGTGCTTCGGTTTCGGTTCCGGTTTCGTTCTTCAAAATTTATTTCGGTTTCGGTTACGGTTTCGTTCCGGTTTCGGTTCCAAATAAAAACAGGAAAACAAAAATTTTACTACTAAAATACTCATGTACCTATGTAGCTACGAAATAGGTCTGAATTTTCATAACTTTTTTCCTGCGGCCATGATGGGATTTCTCCAATAAAATAATACATTTATTAACGCTATGCATGGATGAAATTTCTGCAAAACAAATTCCTAAAGTTAACTCTACTTTTTTATTAAAATGGAAGCCAAATGAAATGTATAAATCGTTTATTATCAACTCCCGACTTACATGCGCAGATCACATAAACAGGATTGTTGGCCAAGTGTATGCTATACTCCGTAGACTGAGAGTATCTGCTCAATTTACCCCTGTGGAAACTAGGCGAAAACTAGTTGTACAATTAGTTATGCCGCTTATTACCTACTCGGAGGTAGTATACAGCAAACTTGATTATGTGTCTTCCCACAAACTAAATATCGCTTTCAATAATGCTACTCGCTATGTGTTTGATGTCGGCAGGTATGACCATGTTTCTGCCTGGCGAACTCAAATTCTGGGGTGCACTCTTGAGAACTATCTGCTTGCAAGAAACTGCATATTCCTATACAGAGTTAGCGTGTGGAAGGTGCCTGTCTATTTATATGAGAAGCTGATAGCAGTAAGGTCACGAAGACTCCATTGTCTCATAGTACCAAAGTATAAGTATTTGACATCCTCTAGATTGTTTTTTATTAACGCGGTAAGAGCTTGGAACTCAATCCCTGAGTCTGTTAAGGCTGGGCTGAGCAGAAGCAACTATAAGACAAGAATCTACAATTTTTTTGCTTCATCTTAGGGGTACAACATCTTGGCATTTCAATTCTATCTTTCTCTCTCTAAATCTTCTCTATTATACTTTAAGCTCAAAATGTTATCATATTATAAGTATATTCGCTTTATTGATAAACTAATTAGTAATTACTGAAAAACCTATGAAAATTTGAAGTACCTTAGCTTTTAATTAATTAACTTTACTAAGTTATGTTTGTTAATTATTAACTATTGAAGTACTATTAAAAGACTAAAGTCTTACTCTGTACTACTCTGAAAAGGAAATAAATGAATTATGAATTATGAATTATCGTTAAAAACATTAAAATTAGTGGCGCTTCCCGAGACAAGCCTGAACATTTCTTTTTCGGATCTCGTAAATTTGATTCGATCGCTTCATTCAACTATAGTCAAACTTCCTCTTTCAGAATTTTGATACTGATGTCAAAACGTGGCTCGACAATCTTCCATGAAATCTTTCAGGGTACCTGCTTGTAAAAGGAAGTACCTATGTGCCCACTCACAGAAGTAAGGTATTGAAAAAATTCAAAACCGTTTGGAACCGGTTCCGGCATTTGAAACGGTTTCGGTTTCGGTCTTTTCCAGATCAAAATAACGGTTACGGTTTCGGTTTCGGTTTTGAAAAATGAATCGGTTTTAATCGGTTACGGTTACGGTTTCGGTTTCGGTTTAGGTTTCAGTCCTTGATTTTAATGGTGATCACATGGCAGTTGTGGTAGAAGTAAGTAGTTGTGATTGTGATGGTGATTGTGGTGGGTGTCGTTGGTGATTGAAACACGTGGTGAAAACAGTGCAAAAAACATTTTTGCTTTGGGGCTTGAATTGCATATAAGAAAAATCATTTCATAGTAAATGGGGGAACTTATTCTCATTGGATTATGATTTCTCATATTTTTTACTTAAATTTAAGTGCTCTAAAGCATTTTGCTATTGGGAAAGTGTATTGAGTCCTTTTAGTTTCAAACGCTATGATAAATAGTTATGGGAAATTAGTTAAGTGCGCTTTTGTCATAAAATTCAGTTATGAAAGTTAGAGTTTTTTTTTTTTTTTTAATAATTTTTTTGGTTTTAACATTGACGACAACATACTTCCTATACTAATAATTATAATTATAATGAGAAAATAATATTAAAAGCAACATAATAAAATTCAAGAAAATAATAAGCAAAACCTATATAATTTAAAGAAAAAGTTTGTAAGTACTACAAAATAAATATGTACAAAAAAAAAATATAAGCAAAATTAAAGTGTTGCAATTAATCTTGTTCTTGTTATTTTTTAATTTTTTTAAACATGTTTTACTTACGTCCAGTGAGTGGGTGCATCAATGCAGGATGTGAGGCTGTTGTCGCTGTATTGGGCTGTGGTTTGGGTTTGCTCACTTTCGTGTTACTCTTGGCGAATTCCAAGCGAATTGTTTGGGGCATATCGGGATCGAAGCGTACACCCTGCTGCAAATGAGCGGTACGACGGATTGTAATCGATTTTTTGAATTTATTAATATTGAAATAATTTTTAAAATAGTTATGCTCAATTTTAAAGCAAAAAATCCAATTTAAGCAAACAAGATTTTTTGTAAGAAGTAAACATTTTTAATATAAATTTTTCTTCAATACAAATTTAAAGGATTTTAAATATATCTCAGTAATTTAGTTAAAAATGCAACGCGACAATTCGCCAAAAATATTTATTAAGTACAATGTTCTAGCTCAAAACTTTGGTGTACTTTCAAATACATAAGTAAGTATAAAACAAACAATACTATAAAACTGGATAGAATAACTAAGGCACAATCAGGGTGGAACGGGCATTTGTAAATATATATGGCGGCCTTAGAGCAATAACAGCGTCCTTAGTACGCTGAGGGATATTCGTCCTTGTGACTATTCGCAGCCTAAAGGAGGTCTGGATAGTATTTTTTGCTCTAAGCTCTTCATAAGTACATATATGTATATTATCAATTATTAATGGCATTTATAGGCAGCACTAACATTTCAATTGATGTGCTTTTTACACCGGCAAATACATTTAAACTTAATGTGGGTGTATGTGTATGTGCGTACCCGCATTTCGAAGAGCATTTTCTATTTTCGAGAAAAGTTGTATAATACGCATTTGAGTTTGTGTGTATGTGTGTGTATTTTTAGCAGCAAGAAGCAAAAGCAGCTTAGTGGTAATTGCAAAAACAAATTTCATCTATCTATTGGAATGCTATATTTACACTTGTTTTTTTGGGCTATAAAAAAGTTCGCCGTTTTGATGAGTGCATCAATATTTGCACGATAATGGATATAAAGGTGAATCTGCCGTGTGGGATAGGCGAGAAGAAAAACCCCGCGATTCAGTTCATGGCAAATTTTATTTTATTTATTTATTTATTTAATTAAACTTATAATCAATTATAAAATTTAATTTTGAAGAAAAACAGCACTAGCTTCCAGGGCTATCGGCTGTGGCAAATTTTATATTTCGTCGGATTAGGTCACAAAGGTGCTAAGTCCCCTTATGGATGTTTTCAGGTTTTGATGCAAAATGCTAGAAACTGTTAATATACACTACTTACATTATGAATTGCATAACTTGTTTTTAAGTGCGTAGTTTGTATTACGGCCAACAATGAAATAAAAATGTACAAAGTCCATACGAATTTTTTCTTTTTTTTCATATCAAATTTAAACCTGAGCTGACCACACTTCTCCTTACTAACTGGCACATAACTTTTTGACCTTGGACAGTAAAGACAAGTGTTTGGGCTATCATATTCAGCCTTCCAAAGACCTAAATTGTATTTACTGGTCAACTTTTGGGCCTCGAAAAATGAACAAAAAGTCGATTTTCGTCAAAAGTTGTGCAATAAAATCTGATCGTGTATTTCTGATATACATATATCGGTGATAGCAAAACGCTATTGTGTGATAATGAGAAACGTTCAGGCTTTCATAATCATGTACTTTGATGCAAATATTGATTTTAATTGCAGAGTTACAGAGCCCAAAAAAATAGGCCATTTGAGTTTTAAGCGCGGATTGTGGGAGAACTAAGCTTAATATAAAAAGTAAGGAAGTCTAAGTTCGGGTAAGCCGAACATTAAATACCCAGCGGTAGTTTTCATATGATTTTCGAAATATTCCATTTCGTAAGTGGACGTGGTTGAGAAGCGATTTCGTCCAATTACATCAGGTATACTCCCTATTATGCTAGTATACCTTGCCACGCCCACTATAAAAAATTTATGGAAAAATCATAACAGAATGGCCATGGGGCTTCGCCTATAAAATTATATCATTTTAGCCATTTCAGCTACCGAGATATGTAAATTTATGTGATTTTCGAAGTTTTCGATATCGAAAAAGGGGGCATGGTTATCATCCGATTTCGCCAATTTTCAAAGCAACCATTTTGTGCCGATACGTAGTAACGTTATGTAATACCCTTGTACTAGTACTAGTACGCTGGGTATAAAAATTCTAAGAGTACACTCAAAAAAACAGCTGGTATCAGGGCGATGCTAAATAATACAAATAGTAGTGTCAATATGCAACTTTGGGTTATCAATTTTTCTTCATCAAACGTATTATTCAATTGATATTTTATAAGTTGTAATTTAATATCTTTGAATATCAATTATATGATTTATGCTACTATATTGATACTAAAACTCTTAATTTGACATTTTTGAAGTGCCAATGTAATAATTTTCTTCAGCGATTCAATAACTAAAATGAAGATTTGACACTTTTCACTATCTTTTTTATATGATGCATTGTTTCATTGATACGAAGAAAATAATATTTCTAGAAATTTCATTTTAACCCAACCGGTATGAAACCGATACCGATACATTTTTTTTTTGAGTGTAGGTAAAAATTCTACGGAAGAACGTCTAAGAACCTTCATACTCAGAAAATTGGTTTGGCTCACTCACAGGTTTTTTAAGAAGTACATATAATAATTTACAAAAAAATGCAGTCAAACTGCGAAAACATCGCTCTTTGAAAAATACTGCATTGCTTTATTTCAAAGAAAATAGGTTCTATAAAAGTTTTTTTTTATTTATTTATTTGGGGTTTTTGTCGATAAAAACGGCATTTTATTTAATTTTGGGTTGCCTCACCATGTACATACAAGTAATAATTTATCAAAAAAAAAAATTCACTCAAATTGAAAAAAAAAAAATAACTTTATGAAAAATACGCGATTTTGCTTTGCTTTATTTCAAAGAAAATAGGTTTTTGTTGATAAAAGCGGGCGATTTTTGACGTAAATACATTAATGATGAGTTCTAGTCGGGGTAACAAAATCTCGATTTTGGAAATTTTGGTACATATGTATATACGCGGTATTGCTTTTTGCAAATACACGGTATTGCGCGCCGAGCGACGATAAAAGTCGACGAAAGTTATACATTTTTATTTTTAAAGACCGTTCACGTATTATACTCTAAAAAAGAGTAACATGACGTAAAAAACGGAAACTCCTAATTTAAATGTACATTTTTATATTGTCTTGTGTCTCTCCAGTAAAAATTTGAAGAAATGGACTTAGCACCTATGCGACCTAAGCTGACGAGTTGTATCATTTCATTTCGAGTTTTGAATTTTATTAGTTGCTGAGCTGGGGTCTCTGGTAAGAATATCTTATCGAACCAGCTGATTTAAGCTAACTATCTATTTGTATGTGTATAAAAATAAATAAATCGTGTGTTGTTAGTGGCAAAGTATATTAAACAAAGTAATAGTGAACTTGACAGTTCTCTCTTTTCTGTAGGAGTTTTTCCGTCAAATGAGAAAAAATTTTAACCCGTTCTCTTCAAGATTTTTCAATTTTTTCAATAGTGTAAAGAAATAGCAAATTTTTTCATATGAATACAATACCGCTGCCGCAGTTCCTTGTACTTTAAATAGAGTTTAGAGTTCAGATTAGCTAGACTCCAGCACATTTTAGCTAAGATGATTGGTCTAATCTTTTTTCAACTGAATCTTAGACAGAAAACGAAACTGTAACCGATTAAAATCCATTCATGACCCTTGCGGGTTAGGGTTTTAATATGCCCGTGGTGGAATGCCTGTCGCAAGAGGCGACTAAAATCCATTTCGACCACGGTCACGGGGTTGATGAAATCGGCAATGGGAATAGTACCACAAGGTGGTTCGACAGCTGTGAGAGCATAGACTCAATACCGTACAACTCGGTTTGGTCCGTCACATCCCTTTTACAACACACACTCTGGCGACAACCTTCTTTTGGTGCCATCAGCGGAAATCGACAAATATTCTATACTCGCCATTTTTATAACGCAAAGGTCCGAGATGAGGTAGATTCCAAAGTGGCCAAAGTTACTCCGTTACTGTTTGGGCTAGCATATTTCGCGGTATTGATAATTTTTTGGCCTGAGCAAATGCTATCTAAATTTTCACTATTACAATTGTATGGGACACAAAACCTGTGCTGGGGCGACAAAGGGTTAATACGCTTGTTTACATTTTTTTGAAGGCAGACCTCCTACAAAAGCAAAATATTTCAGTTGTCAATTCTACCTTGTTGAATTTGCCTTGGTTAGTGGTGATTTTTTTTTGGTTTGTTCATTACAAATTACTTAAAAAAAAGGGACGGGGATAGGGATAGGGATAGGGATAGGGATAGGGATAGGTATAGGAATAGGAATAGGAATAGGAAGAGGAATAGGAATAGGAATAGGAATACGAATAGGAATAGGAATAGAAATAGGAATAGTATATAAATTACAATAAACACTGCTCCTGAACGAAGAATAGGTTGGCCTAAACTGACACCAAACCTGGAAATGCCACATCGTATGGGATGGTTTCGTGATGATGAATCACTTTGAGTTGAAATCCTAGCTGCTCCATTTTGGAAAATAAGGACATTTTTTCATTTTTTACGTATACGACACATTGTAGCTAAAGGATTAATTGGAAATAAACAACTCAACTAAAAACTGAAAATGACATTTCGTTGACAATGTCATCCAGTTAAAAAAAAAGGTTTTAGTTGAGATCACAGCTACCATCCTTTAAAAAATATGCACATTTTTACATTTTTTTTATATGTTATTTTTGTGTTGCACTAATGGTACAGGTTTCGATACATTATCTTGTATATACAGATTGTTTTTTTGCATAACGTTTACCTATGCATGTGTATGTATATATAAATCAAAATTTTTTCTAAATATATGCATCGGATTGCATTTATATCATTTTATAAATAAAAATCCCAGTAGGAAAACTACAAGTGCTCCTATATAAATCGTCCCCGCCATGCCGTTTTTTTCAGATCTTAAATTTAAAACTGGTATTTGAAAAAGCTTGAATCTACCATTTCTTGAAGGTAATTGGAAAAGTTTCGTTTCCATAGCAACAGAGAAAATTAAAGTTTTTTTTTTAAATTTGCATCAGAAATTTTGAAAATAAATGTAAAATTATGTAAAAACAAGTAAGGAAAGCTGTCTTCGGCTGTGCCGAAGGCTATATACCTTTCATGAATAAGCGTCACGATTTTCACTGTTCGATCCCCAGTACGGCCTGTGTGAATTTAACTTTAGCTCAAACCCTAATTATCGGAACTATCGATTATATGGGGGCGATGTGTTTTGTTGGTCCAATATAATTGATTTTTAACATCGACATTCCACTTTCTAACAGAGCAATAGTTACGAAATTTCACGACCCTACCTATATAATTATAGGAGTTATAGCCCAAAATCCGTTTATCGGAACAATCGATTGTATGTGGGCTATGTGAAATATTTATCTCATCTCAATGATTTTCAACATCGCTATTTCACATATAAAAATAGCAATACTTACAAAATTTCACGTTCCTAGCTTTATAATTACAGGAGTTATAGCCCGAAATCCGTTTATCGGAACAATCGATTGTATGGGAGCTATATGAAATATTTATCCCATCTCAATGATTTTCAACATCGACATTTCACATATAAAAACATCAATACCTAAAAAATTTCACGTTACTATCTCTTTAATTACAGAAGTTATAGCCCGAAATCCGTTTATCGGAACAATCGATTGTATGGGAGCTATGAGTAGTTTTGGTCCGATCTTGCTGGTTCCGACGAATGATTATTCTCATATAAAATAACGCCTCCACACATAATTTCATCGAGATATCTCTAAAATTGAGGGACTAGCTTGCGTTCAAACAGACGGACAGACGGACGGACGGACAGACGGACTAAATCGAATCAACTCATCGTCCTGATCATAACGGTATACTTATTAGTGGGTCTATCTCTTCTTCTTCTCATACTTACAAACATCGGACCAAAGTAATAGTACCATTTCGTGGGGGCGTGGCAAAAAAAAAAATTTTTTTTGGATCGCCTTCAAAATATTTTTATTCCTAGGGGTGGACTGGAAAAACTTTTTTTTGTATGGGGACCGATCCGCACTAATGTACATACATCACTGTACAATATGTCTGCCAACTTCAGCCCCCGTAGAGAGACTATTTTCGTTTGCCTCAATACTTAATGCACCACGTCGAGGACGTCTATCAGATGACACATTCGAAAAGCTGTTGCTTACAAAAGTTAATAATTCACTATTAGCCCCTTTGTTTATATTTAAAATAAAGTTGTTATTATGGATCATTATAAGTAGGTTATATAATTTTTTCTTGTAAATAGTTAGTGACTTCACGCAAAATATGAAGTCATTTAGTGTCTTCACAAAATGACTTCAAAAAGACTTCAGACTTCATTTTTTTTATTCTTTATTCAAAAGTGGAGTCAATGAATGCATTCGAAATTTGAAATCATTGAATAAGACTTCAACTGATTTAATTCGCATATGAGTGCATTCTTTTACAACCCTGGCGGGGACGATTTATATAGGAGCACCTTGTAGTTTTCCTACTGGGATTTTTATATATAAAATGATATAAATGCAATCCTATGCATATATTTAGAATTTAAATTTGATTTTGATTTATAGATACACATGATAGGTATACGTTATGCAAAAAAGCCATCTGTATATACAAGATAATGCATCGAAACCTGTACCATTAGTGCACTACAAAAATAACATATACAAAAAATGCAAAATTATGCATATTTTCTAAAGGATGGTAGCGAGGATCACAACTAAATCCTTTTTTTGAACTGGATGACATTGTCAACGAAATGTCATTTCTAGTTTTGATTTGAGTTGTTTATTTCCAATTAATCCTTTAGGTGTAATGTTTGGTATACATGAAAAAATGTCCTTATTTTCCAAAAAGGAGCAGCTAGGACTTCAACTCAAAGTGATTCATCATCAGGAAACCATCCCATACGGTGTGGCATTTCCAGTTTTTGGTGTCAGTTTAGGCCAACCTATTCTTCGTTCAGGAGCAGTGTGAATATATTTAAATTTCAGAGAATTTTCTTCAAATTATTCTATCAAATCTTAGTATCTTGCGTTAATTCCAGCTAAATTTCATGTCCTTAAATTGATGTTTGGTGTTGTTTCTTATTGCCTGGTGTGGGGTGATATAATAATAGTTTGTTGCTGTGCTGGTTTCCCATTCATGCACCAGAGAGCTCAAAATTGCTACAAGGAGGTACTAAAATTCAAATGCTTTAAGATAAGTGAAGAAATATTTGCAAATTTGAATGAGAGTTGGAAAAATAAAAATAACTGAGTAGAGAAGGAGGCGATTAAGTTTTTAAATTAAAAACTTAAGCGGTTTCAGTGTAAACGTGGGTTGTTTCTGCTTTTTTTATTGTAGCTTGTTGTTTTGATAATCTTATTGTGTTGTTTAATTGATTTTGCGAATAGTCATTTTCAATGCAGTAGCAGAGTGAGTTAATTAAAGCTTCACATTTTTCTGTGTTATAAATTGTATGGCATGATTTTAATTGTTTCGTTGCTTTGTTGTTAAAAATTAAAAATCTCACGCTGACATATGAATGTATACTTTTTGACCACACTTGAATTTAAACGAAATAAAAGCATCTGGTTTTTTTTTTTAAATAGCTATTTACTAACCCAAATAAGTAAACTAAACTTTATCTTTACAAGCATTATTTTTTTTACAAGAATACACACGGTGTTGTGAAAAACAAAAGCAAGGCACTCAATTCCAATTTTAAGCTAATGGTGTAATCTTTATAATTTTTCGATCATTTCGGTTCTGAAATTTTTTATTTTTATTATTTAGAAAATCAAGACAATTCAAGACTGACCAAGGAGTAAGTACCGTTGTATGATTTCATTTGCATAAATTTCCCAGAAGGAAAGGTAAAAAGGCATAATAGTGATATGTTCCTACCGTTTTACATCATTCCAGAGAACACGCAATTTTTTACGCACTTTTTTAAATCAAAACAGAGTAAATTGCTTACGAAAAAATAAAACAAATCATTATTAGGAATGTCGATTGTTGCCATCGCTTTGCACAAAACTGTATGTAAACGCCAACTTCCTGAGCATTAAATCGCTTTCCTTGAAAATGACTATTAGCTTCCTAAATTTCAGCAGCTTATTTTCACTTGTGTACAATTATTTATAGCTTTAATCCCGCAAATGCAATTTTTGGAATGACCATTCCAAAAATAAACATTTAATCCGTGCTTTTTTATGTTTTTCTTGGTAAAAATGGTTTGCATTTCATATTAGCAAAAATTGTTTTTGAACACATGTACTAACTTCAATGCATTTGGAAAAGGTGCTTTTTTTGGCGATAGGAATTGCATACAAAATAGTTTACATTCTCGCATTAAATATGTTTTTTGCTTATTTTGTTTATTGCTGTTGTTGCAGGTTTTGTTTTTAAAAGTGATTTAGAGTATGCATTTTCAAAATTAATATTACCTGTAAGTCCTGCTTTGCAGCCTCCGCGCCAGCTCTGGTGTGAAATGTTACAAATCCAACAGGCTGTAGTGGGGAGAACGGCTGTGTTTAGTGTTTAATGTTTAAAACGCTTTAAAAACTTACCGATGCGGTTTTGCCATTCTTGCTGGTCACCTTTAATAGAGATCCTTCATAGCCCTATAATGAGATGAGAAGAATGTATGTGTTTTGGAGAAACTCGTATAAATGAAATAAAAATTACAAAAATATGTAAGTGTGATGTCGTAATAAAAACACAAGATGGAAGATGACAACAAGGTCATTACTTGAGGACACGAAACCTTGGACATCGCCCGAAAGTCAGTACATACACAACTTCTAACTATGCTGAGACAATGAGCGTTAGATTCTTGCAGAATGACAGATAAGACATTAGTCAATCTGGATGCAGAGGAAGATATAAGTACGGCAGCAAGTTGTCCTTCTTGCGAGTATATTTATTTCAAATCTCGCACTTTAAATGATTGAAATTGACACCGTGTGTCTCTCCAAGTTGCACAGTGGTTCAGCCGCGGAAAAAATAATGTTTATGAATATCTAATTTTTGTGATTTTAGCAGGGGCGTCGCGAAGGGCCCGATCGTGGGGGGGGGGGGGGGGTGAATCTTACTGATATGCCGACTGATCTCGAAAATTTGCCGACATTTTTGATAGGTATAATAATGGATTTAAAAAAAAAAAAAAAATAGGTGAAATACACTTGTGAAAATGCGCAATATGTTACCGAATGAATTAAAAATTACAGTGTTTGTTTACTCTTTCTTTATTTTCGTCGTATATAATGTTTTAGAAAATTAAATACATACCAAAAAGATACCCTTTTCACAAAAATCAAAATAATTTTACAAAGAAAAATTTTTTTTGAGAAAAATTGAAGAATTAAATTCAAATTTTGACTCTGCGATGTTTTAGTAAGGACCATTTTTGAACAACTTCACAAAGGTCAATTTCATCTACTTTATCTTTTGAAGCGAAGAGCAACATCAACGAATTTAAACGATCATCTCCCATTGTTGTGCGCAAATGGTCGAAAACTATTTTCAATTTACTGAAGGAACGTTCATACGATGCTGACGTGACAGGAGCAGTCAAAATATAACGAACCAGTTTATATGCTAAGGGAGTAACTCGTTTTAACTTGAATGCTACCGGGGAAATATCTTCGAATGATTTACAACTTTGACATGAGTCAAAAAGAATTTGTAACTCACAAAAATTCGGGTTCCAATTGTACAATAGAGTTTATCAAATCAATCGTAACATTATTTCTGTCTAGTGGAATTCTAAACATTTCCTGAATGGGTTTGAAAGTTGACAAACTTTCTTGTAACTTTTCTTGGATGCAACTTGTAAAAACTTGAAGAACAATTTTGAATTCTTTTCTATAAAATGTTACAAAATCGAAAATTGTAGCAGATTCCGGATTTTCGTCAATTTTTTTTGGCACTCGTCGCGTTCTGTGATGCTTTGAAAAGTCGTTTTCGGGGCTTATCTCCCACTTCCGAGCAAAGGAAACCGAGCTCGCAATCAAATCGTTTATTTGAATATCACCGTTCATTTGCTGAAATGACTCTGATGTGCTTTGAATCAACAATAAAGCATCGATGATGTTAAGTTCTTCAGCTTCCAAATTTTCTGTCAAATTTTTAACTTTGAACATTATATTTTTGCAAAAAAATTAAACAGCTTTTAAAATCGAAGTCCAAAATTTTTTTTAACAAGCCTGAAGCTTGTGTACGTGAATTGCTGTCAAAATTTTAGGAATCTTTCTTTATAGTTTCAAGAGCATGAATGATGCCTTCGAAAGAAATCCATACAGCTTTGACTGTTTCTGCCCGAGTAGTCCATCGTGTTTTTGACAAATTTTTCAACTGCAATGAATTTTCAATATTACCTAACTCTTCACGCAAACTCAAGAAAGTTTCGTACTTCCAGAAAAAAAAACATACAAAGCTTCTAAAACATTAAAAAATTCTTTAATCAAACAGCTTGCATTGCATGAAGCTTCAACAAATATGTTGATTCTATGAGCATGACATGGAATATAGGGAATACGTTTTTCACATTATTCCGCTAATTTTTGCTGCGTGCCTTTAAACTTTCCAGACATGGTTTTTGCAAAATCATAAGATTGGAAAACAATGTTTTTTATGGAAATTCCCATCGACTGAAGAGCTGTTACAATTTTTCCAGCCAGCTCTTCTCCTGATTCTTTAGTCAGGACGATATCCATCTTCAAAAGCCGTTCAACAGGTACAATTCCTTCATTTGTTTGATGCGCATACCGAATATTTACAGCTAATCGATCTTGATGTGACAGGTCTGGAGTAGTATCAGCCATTACAGAAAATATTCCCGCTTGGTTAACTTCGCTGACGATGGCCTTTTCAGTTTCATTCCCTAATAAATCGATGAATTCATTTTGAGTCACGGGACTGAGGTAAGTAACATGATATGGTCTTTCGGAGATTTCGTCCAACCATTTTTTAACCAGAGGACAATGCCGGGCAATTAAATGAACAATCTGTCGAAAATTTCCATCATTGTTTACTGGTGAATCTTTGTGACCACGTAAAGCGAGACCTTGCCTTCCCAGAGTCCTCGCATCATCGAACAAAACTCGTAAAACCCTTGTATGATACTCTTTTTCTTGTACTTCTGTAATCTTGTTGTCCCTGATGGATCTATCTATTAATATATCAACATGGGCCCCTTCGTCGATAAAATTGGAGTAATCATATAGAGCTGCCTTGTGAGATTCGGAAGTGAAGTGCTGAAGTAGTTTGCATTTTTTCTCTCGACCACGACTCTTCATTTTATGCCACTCGCGGACACCTACTGATACCCATTCTGAACTAGCGAAACATCTTCCTGGCCCTTCAGGAAATAAAATGCAAGCAAGACAAAAAACTGCATCTTTATGGGGACTATATTCCAAACAAGAAAATTCTCCATACCAAGCTGGATTAAATCGATGTAGTTTGTTCGTGGGAATATTTGTATTGATCGGATAAATGTCAAGTTTCGGTAGATACGGCCCGAGGGAACACACATATTTACGTTCATTACTGGATGATATTTTATTTCGTCGAGCGGGGTCATGATCGATTAGAACGTCATTCCCAATCGCCATATTGAAATTTGTAGACGACAGTTTTTCGTATTCTTTTTTAGAAAATAACAATAGCTCACCACTTTCTTGGTGAATGTTTGTTAAACAGTCGATCACATCGACGAACAATGCTTTTAAATTCGGCACTGCCTCGTTTTTTACTCTATCTAAAACGTCATTCGCACATTCGAAATTTTTCAGGAATTCAGCAACCTTGCGGGAAATTTCAAAAAAAACCGACTACATATGAGCCGTTCAGTGCACACAGTGACTAAGTCCATTCGAGTTGAAGTTGAGAAATCCTTTGATTTAATTTACATTGCATTTTAAAATTCCCTGTGTAATTGAAACTAAAATATTAGATGTAGGATGCATAAATAGGAATATAGCTTACATTTGACAGTATATTTTGTATTTTTTTTGGTGTTGTTGCGAGCTACAATGAGCCAGATATTGGCTGCATTAAATCATGGAGTTAATCAGAATGGCTTCTGAAAAAAATTAAAATTTTTTCAGTGGCCAAAAAAAATTTTTAGTTAAATGGTGTTAATACTTGTTGTTCGGTATAGTTACTAAAATCACGAGAAGATATGACTATAACAAGTGCTGCGACACTTAAATCTCAGATTTTGAAAAAAGTGGACTTAGTCACTGTGTGCACTGAAAGGCTCATATAAGAAATTTACTCAAAAATGTCGACTAGTCAAAAATGCCGACTACATGTAAGAAATTTAGTCAAAAATGCCGAGTACATGTAAGAAATATAGTCAAAAATGCCCACTACATATAAGAAATTTAGTCAAAAATGCCGACTACATATAAGAAATTTAGTAAAAAATGCCGACTACTCAAAAATGCCGACTGCATGTAAGAAATTTAGTCAAAAATGCCGACTACATGTAAGAAATATAGTCAAAAATGCCTACTACATATAAGAAATTTAGTCAAAAATGCCGACTACATATAAGAAATTTAGTCAAAAATGCCGACTACTCAAAAATGCCGACTTCATGTAAGAAACTTAGTCAAAAATGCCGACTACATATAAGAAATTACCGACTTCAAAAAACGACGACCCTGGATTTTAGTGATGCAGTCTTATTAAAAAATGTAAAGAGCACTACTCAATTTTGATTTTGTACGAAAATATAGCTCTTATTTTTTCTAAATAAAGAAAAAAATCAGTGCAATTATTAAACTTAATATAAGCCACCAAAAATTATACTTCATAAATGCCATATTTTCCACTTTGGACAGACAAACAATTTGTGGCTACATCGTACTACACCTTCTTACTGTAATAAAAGTTGGAAATATCGATTCCTGCAGAAGAATTTTGCCCATGTTTGCCCCCTTGATTTAAATGACGAAAAGTCACTTGAAATTTTCACAAAAGTGAAATGACGTATACGTAACTTTTTTTTGTTAACGAATATGTAGACATAAATGTTGCAATACTACCTATTGAAATGCTTTAAGAGGAAGCTAAAGAAGCACGAAATAATGAAAGAAAGTATATGTACACTGAAATAAAAAGGTTGAAAGTGCACATTGAAAGTAACATATCAAAACCACTTTCAAAGCGATTATGGTAATACTGTAAATATTACAGTATTTACTGTAAAATTGGGAGTAAAAACATGTGATTTTTGAAAAATATCAATTAATGATATGAGTCCACTTTCAAATTTACAGTAATTCATGTCAATATGATAGTGTTCACTTTCAAATTTACAGTAATTCATGTCAATATGATAGTATATTCGAAGAATGATAGGGAGAGTGCGTTTGGAACACACCCCAACATATTTAATTTTATAAATAAAATAAAAAACGAACAGGCCTTAACTGACACAAAACTTCAGCAATTTTCAGCTGGAGGTGAACCATGTCGAAAACGCAAAAAGAAGTGTAAAGATTTCGACTATCGTTTGAGTAGTATTGTCGCTTAATTTGAAAACGATAAACGGTAAAGCGATTTAATTAGCTTTATGCCTGCCATTGCACATAATTTAAAATTCTAAGTTGTACTATTTTTTATACATATATGTATATATGTACAAAGTATATAACTTGACAAAAAATAAAAGTTTGTGAATTTTTCATTCATTTTTCTGTTAAGTGTTTTCTGAATTTTGTTATTCTGATTTTTTGATTCTGAAAGTGATTTCTGAATTTTTCATTCTGATTTGTTGTTTCTGAAAAAAGTTTTCTGAATTTTTCATTCAGACTTTTTGTTTCTGAAAAGTTTTTTCCGACTTTTTCATTCTGACTTTCTGAAAAGTGTTTTCTGAATAAATTTTTCTGAAAAGCAGAATTTCTGAATTTTTTCTTTCTGAATTTATGGGGGGCACCAGGGAATGGACGATTTCAACTATTTTTGGTACAGCTAACATCTTCTATGAGGGTAACTTTTGCGCTGAGTTTCATGAAGACATCTTGCTGAAATCAAAGTTTTCATTTACAATTTTTTTGTATAGGTTCAAGGGAGGTACACCCAGGATAACAGATGTCGAAAATTTTTACTACACCCAATAAGTTTTATGAGGGTAACTTATGCGCTAAGATCCAGGAAAATATATTGAATTTTTGAGCTTAAATTTAAATTTGCATTCTATTATTTGCGTTCTAACAATTTTTGGTACAGTCAAACCCATTGTGTATCAATACCAAGTGTAAACTCTTCTGCATAGACGTCAAAATTCCAAAATGAGTTTAACACCTGTTTGAGATTGTGGTTAATAACAAGTGTGATATCATAGACATAGTCGTGAAAACTTCAAAGTGAGTTTAGTCACCTGTTTTTAATTTCCTTTTTTGTCTCACTTCTTTCCATCTTCCCATCTCTTTCTACCATTAGATAAAGATAGGAGACCGCCATGTTGATGTGTGCAGGATGTTAAAACAACGCCATTGATTTTCTGTTATTCGGTGCTGGCGACATTTTAAGATGTGCAGGATGTAAACAAACCGACATTTTAATGTGTGTTGTCAAAAGAAGAGTTCACACTTGGTATTGATACACAATGGTCAAACCTTTTGTCAGTGTGACTTGTGCATCAAGTTTCATAAAGATATTTTTGGAGCTGAAATTAAAATTTGTATTTAGTTTGTTTTTTATCACAACGGGACCTACGGGGCCTATGTGTGCTAGTCCGTCTATTAGTAGTTACTGTAACCTTGTTTTTTATAGGTCCACCAAAGGGAAGTACACCTAGGGGTTCAACGATTTCCACCATTTTTGGACCACCCCTTTTATTTTTTTCTCAAAAATTGTATAGAGCCAAACCACTGTGCGTTGTGAGAGTATAATGTTTGTGTGTTCAAAAAATATATATTCTACATATGAATACATATGTAAGTAATCTAAACTCACCTCATAAGCTCTGAATAATAGGTAAAGCTCGCGTGGTTTTGCATCCATAGGCAAACCGCTGACAAAGAGGGTGCGAACCTGAAAACAAATAGATAAAAATACATTGTAAAATTAGCTTTAGTCATTAAAAGTACACGAAAAGTTTTTAATTGAGGATATTAAAAATATTTAACAAAGTCGGTATGCACTTAATGTTAAGCAAATCGCAAACTCAACAAAAATATGAAAATAACCAATTCATCTGGAAAAGGTAGTTTTCCACGATATCGTAATTAACTCACACCTTCGTGTTGACGACACAATTACTCCAGAGGGTTAGGGGGCACGTGCACGTTTGCATTAAGTAAATACAGAGGCGCTAGAGGCATGAGTGAAGGACTTTGTGTGTGGGTGTGTTTGGGCTCGGATATGCAAATTTTCAAGGGGACTTTTGTGCTCTTTAAAGTTTATGTGTGATGTTAACGAAAACGTGTTCGAAAAAAAGAGAACACAAGCAAGCTAAGAACAATGTGGAGTCTCATTTATGTAGGTAAAAATGAGGTAGTCTTTAACACACACGTGCCCACCCAAAGTGAGGTGTGTAAATGAGCTGGTGCGTGTAATGGTAGTGGCAGCAAATTAACGGAAAAATCGCTTGGGTCACATTATGACCGCATAAAATCCTTGGGCATACATATGTACAAAGTCAGGTACGGTGTATGTAGAACAACTTGGGAGTCATTACGCTTCTTTTAGCGCGAATACCAAAACTGTTGCATAATTACGCGTTCGTATGTGTGAACGACCCCATATGCATGCGCAAATGTGTCAGCAAGCTACTATCCATAAGTAGAGAATACCTCCCCGAGCTAATAAGCATCATAAAAGCTGAATTCATTAAGCGAATCACTTACGAATAGGACATCAAGCGTTAGAGGAAGGTTAGTGTAAAACTAAAAGATTCAAGAGCAGATAACACTGAGCTAATGCCCTTTAAACCTGACAGCTAACAAAGTCGCATAATGTAAGAGACGACAAAGAACAGAGGTGCTTGTAGATGAATGCATGTATTGTAGCGAAACTTCAAGTGATGGGGGAACTCAAAGAGGGAACCACATTTTTGCAACAACTTTAATGATAGTGACAATGTCTGCGTGTCGGGTGACTTTGCCATGGACAGACAATAGAGTAGTCAAAAAATAGAGTTATGAGAGATTGGAGTGGAAAAATAAATTTATATAAATTAAACCTTTATATGGTCGGTGACAAATTCTTGACAGTAATTCTTGATGGCAGGGACATACAAAAAATTTGAATAAAATGTTGGATGTGCGGCTTTGCATTTATGCGTTACATAAAAAAAACTTATGGCGGCGATATACCAACAGGTTATCATTATAACCCCTAAAGAGATTTTTGTGCCGAACTTCTCTTCCAATTTGTGGTGTGCTGCTTTTGAATTTTTTCCACAGTTTTTGGCCGACTCCGAATGGCACCTGCAAAGCAAAGGAATTTTTTCTGATGACATTTTTTGTGTGCACTAAAGGAAGTATTCATGAGAGAATGTTGAAAATGGGTAAATAGGGTAAACAGCATAGAAACGTGGCATCTGTCACACAAAACAGATTTTTCTGCGGCATATCTCAGGAAGATTATAGAAAATGGGCTTAAGAGTTAAATGAGATTAATGTCTTATGCCTAAAAAAAGATTATGCGAAAGGGGGTGTAACCACAATGTATTCAATAAAGTGTGATTGACAGTTAAATATGTTTCTCTTGTAAGGGGCTATAATGTCAAACTAATGTAAAAAAATGAATTAATCCTTTATGGTGCACCATATGTAAATTTGGTATCGTTTTCTTTTCTTTAATATCAGCAATAATTTACACATCCGCGATTTTTGTGAAAAATGTTCGGTTACAGTTTTCTTACTTTAGCCTACAAAACAGTTGAATTCCAACCGTTCTTCACTGGCACCGAAGTTTTTTTAATATCAATAAAATACTTCTAAATTTGCTAAAGAATATCCTTTCGTATTGCTAATTTGAATTAAAGGTAATATATAAATATTGAAAATTTAAAACAAGAGTTAATTTACAATTTTTTTCCTTAAAGTTTATAAACTGAAAAAATTTGTTTCAAGCGGGTTAAAATATTTTTTTCTGTTTGACATTATATCCTGGTTCCGATTGAGAACACAGTAAAATTCAATCACACTTTGTTGAATACATTTTGGGTGTAACAATCCCCATACAAATATGATATATATGGTACCATAGGAATAGAAAAATCGTAAAAAGACGATATGAAAAAGGAAAAGTAGGAGGAAGAGGAAGATGGAGCATAGAATAGGAAATTATAGATGAGCAAGGAAACAGTCAAATTTTTCCGATGTGAGAGAGTGTATATACTAGAGATATGCTTTTAGATGAGCCTACATATATGTATATAACTCAAATGCTTACAAACCACATAAAAGCAAATATAACAAGTAAGGAAGTCTAAGTTCGGGTAAACCGAACCTTAAGTACCCTGCGGCAGTTTTCATATGATTTTCCAAATTTTCCATTTCGGAAGTGGGTGTGGTTGAGAAGCGATTTCGTCCAATTACATCAGGTATACTCCCTATTATGCTAGTATACCTGGTACCAAATTTCATCGTTCTACGGTAATCAGTTTAAAAGTTATGAACCGTAAAATTTTCAAATAGACCTCCCTGAAAAGTGGGCGGTGCCACGCCTACTTCTAAAAATTTATCAAAAAATTATAATAGAATGACTAGGGGGTTCATCCTACCAAACTATATCATTTTAGCCATTTCCGCTACCGAATTATGTCAATTTGGGTGATTTTCGAAGTTTTCGATCACGAAAGTGGGCGTGGTTGAGGGGCGATTTTATCCTATTTCATCAGGTATACTCCCAACGATACTAGTATGCTTTGTGCTAAATTTCATCGTTCTACCGTAATCAGTATAAAAGTTGCGACCGGTCGAATTTTCAAAAATGCCTCCCTTAAAAATTGGCGGTGCCACGCCCACTTTAAAAAGTTTATAGAAAATCATAAGAGAATGACCAGAGGGACTGACTTATAAAATTATATCATTTTAGCCATTTCAGCTACCAAAATATGTCAATTTATGTGATTTTTGAAATTTTCGATATCGAAAAAGGGGCGTGCTTATCATCCGATTTCGCCCATTTTCAATAGCAACCTGTATGCAAAATTCCTTGCAAATATCTAAATTTTTATTCAAGTTATCGTGTACACGGACGGCCGGACGAACATGCATTAATAAACTTTTTTTTCATATATGGAACTCTATATCTATCTCGATTATTTTATGTCGTTACGTAGCGTTTTATTGCTTTCGCTGGGTATGGATTTTTTTTTTACTTTTACCTCAATTTGTCTATTTCACATTCGTGCCTGCGAAACTAAAAACTCGTTGAGTTTATGGCATATGAACGGTAATATTTTATGAAATGTTCATGAAATCAGAATCATTCATATAACAACATGCACGTATGTATGTACGAGTATATGTTAATGTAATGTACAAGGTAGAATTGAATTTCTGATTCTTTTCTAACATGCAATACATTATAAATCATAACTAATTATTTTCCGCTTCGCACTGCAATTAAAAGTTCAATATAGCTAATTGGTGGCGAAGGGAGAAAGACTTGGATACAGTGGGGCAAATCCTAGAAAAGTGAGTTGAAATTGAGGAAAATGGACTTTGTTGCAGAGTTTCCAAAATACCGCTATTGGCAAGTGGATAGACCAAGCTTCTCAGAAATATACACTTTTTATATGAAAAATGTTGGTAATCCTGTTCCAATAGATTTCAAAGAGTTAAGGTATAAAAAATCGAAACATTTATTAAAAACAGTACCCTTTTCTTTCTATGGTTTCCATAATTTTATAGTAAGATACTAGAATTAATACCAGTGAGTGCTGTAAGAAGGGTTAAATTAATGAACTGAAGCTAAGTTTTATGTGGTGCTTAGCTGTAATACATATAATTTCATGCTAAAAATGTAAATAGCAAAATGAAACGTAAGTGACGCAAAAACATATAAAAGTTATCTTAATTTCAAAACCGACCTTTCAACTAATCTCATATATTAAAGTTTCTTTTAAATTTACTTTCTAAACAAATCTGCATCATTTAAAATTTAATACTTAAGCCATTTTTATAATTATTGCCATTTAAAAAGTGAAACGTAAATGACGCCAAGAAAAATAAGGTGCATTTTTTTTTTGACGATCGAGCAGCCAATTGTAGAAAAAAAGTTTTTCTGCTGCTATAATGAAAACATAGAGGGATAGTATAATGCTGGATAGTGAACGTGAGAAGATCTACAAGTTAAAAAACAGAAAATGTCCAATATGATACAGAAGCAGTCGAAAAATTAAGCTCTCTTGGGGTTAAGAGATGTCAAAGTGACATACGTATTATATTTGTGCTTAAAAAGAAGGATAGATAAAAATATACACCTTTAGATGCAGTATAAAAAATATATTATTGCGTACGTTAGGTGCTGAATTTTTTAATATAGCTGTTTTATTAGGGAATATTTCTTAGAAATTTTAACTGACACACCATGTGGCTCATTGAAGGTCTAATTAAACCTCATTTCTGTAACGAATTTACGAGATTTGAAACGTAAGTGACGCCTCCTTGAAACGTAAGTGACACTGATCACCTCCAAAAAACATTAAAAAAAACTATAGTAGACTGAAAAAAAAACATCTTTTTGGGTCATTATATTTACTAAATAAAGGAGCCTTTTGAAAAAAAAAAAAAAAATCTTGTCCAACTGTTTCTACTCAATACGCAGAGTTTGGCATCTAATCTTGAAGAACTCAAAAAATGAAATCTCTGCGGAAACGTAAGTGACACCACCTAAAGTACCAATTTTCTGGAACTATGTAATCATTTTAAGGCATGTTTAAATTGATTCGTAAATATGTCCCGAATACACTTGAAACTGTATCACTCGATTTTAAGAACTGTTGAAAACTACCACTTAAAAATACATTTTTATACCGAAGAGTGAAACGTAAGTGACGCTGGATTTGCCCAGTGGTCCGAAAAAGCTAAGAAAGTCGACGTTGTGAAAATAATTTGTATTGGAACAATTGCCGTGAGAAATACCTAGCAATCTTGCATATGGTACTATTATTTGTATTCGTCTTTAATAATTTATTAAATATACTTTTTGGCCAAAAGGAATTGGAATATTTTTCAACAATCGACCAAATCTAATTGACCTGATTAAGCCCTAGGCGTTTTTTCAACTAGAGATGTTGTGAACTAAAACTTTAAACTGAGCTAGTTCTTTAGTTCGTTCGGCCAAGTGAGCTCAAGTGAGCTAAGCTTTTCTCTTGTAGCATTTATGCAAACTAAATTTGACTTTGGTTGTTGATAGAAAAAAAAAAAGGACTCTCAAATTAAGTTGATTTTATCAACCAGGTTGGTATTGCAAACTATCGAACTAGTTCAATTCGTCTATAGTCCACTAAGGTGACCGAAACGAGATACTAAATAAGTAGTAGTAGAACAACCTACAAGAGAACTAGTTCTTTCATTGAACTTAAATACCGGAATATAATTAATATATTTAATATATTTATGCTTGCCTCACACCCCGGTGGTTTCTGACTCTTCTTTTACATATCTGAATTCTTTAATTTCTTAAAAATGCCGTAAAGTTGTATACTCTTCCACACGAATATACTCGATGAGCTTGAGTAAAAGGTTTGCACCTGGTGGTATCGGCACCGGTAGCTCATTACATGTAAAAGATTTTGGTTTTCTGCTCGAAGCACAATTGCTACGAAGCGAGGGAGCTTTAGCAATCTTAATCAAATATTTGTAAATAATTGATAATCTTTCCAAAACTCCATTCTATCCTTATAAATATTTAAAAACATGCAGATGTAGCTGTAAACTTATTTTAACTTTTATATATTGTGAGGATATAAAACTCGCAAAATACTTTGAAATTAGTCAAGGGCTCTGCTGTGGCATCAGCAAAGCGTACGAAATTTCTGAATTGCCTTCTACGCTTTGGTTGCGGTTTCATATTTTCCGCTTGGTCCTAATGGATCTTAAAAAGTGGCTGTAAAGCCACAAAGGAAACAAAATGTTTGACCACAAAATGCTATGCTTTATTAATTTTTATGCTGTAATTTCATGTTTATAATTTTATAAGAATAATGGTATTGTTTCCAAAGTTTAGGCGTTCTCAAAGTAATTGCCAAATTTTGTGGTATGCATTAATTAGAGCTAAGTATTTTTGCATTTACCCTGTTGAGGTAAAACATTTTGTAAAGGCAATAAGCAAAATGGGTAAGCAAAAAAGGGCAGGAGGAGCTTTTATTTTGTATCTGTTATTGGTTAATTTTTAGCGACGGACAGATTTCTAAAAAATGTGAAAGGGTGTTGAATGAAAGGAAAGTAGTTATTGCAATAATCTGCTATCGAATATTTTTACTTTAGCGTACTAATAAATATATATATATTTTTTTTGAGATATAAGTTACTCTCGCGGCGTTTATTGGTTGGCCCAATCCTAAGATCATAGCGCCATCACCAATTATGCACTTTGTGTGCTGTGTTGCTTGTGAATTTCTTTTATATTTCTTTTCGTATTATAAATATGTTGATAGTGTTGCCAGTATTGCGCAATTTATGAATTGTTGTTTTGGTGTATTTTTTTGTTGTGTGAAACTATGGTTTTTTTTAGTATTGTTGGGAATATTTCATAATATTTTTTTCCTTTTTCAGTGCATGTTAGTATATTCTAATTGCCAGTATTGCGCAATTTATGAATTGTTGTTTTGGTGTATTTTTTTGTTGTGTGAAACCATGGTTTTTTTAGTATTGTGGGGAATATTTCATGATATTTTTTTCCTTTTTCAGTGCATGTTAGTATATTCTATTTGCCATTCAATATTGAGTCTCCTCGTGACTTCGTTGATTGCATCGGTTATATTCCATCCCCTACGTTCATAAGTACCGTGTATTTCAGCATTTTTGGCTGCCAGGTCTACGATATTGTTTTGTTGTATATTCTTGTGTCCCGCAATGTAGTGAATTTCTACCATTATATCATTTTCTTCTACCGTTTGCATTATGGTTTTGATCATGTAATTGTTGCTGTTGATATCTTTTAGTGCTTGAGCGCCAGATTGGCTATCTGTTAATATGGCTATATATTGGAAACCCTGTTCTAAAGCCATTTCGATAGCCTTTTCGAACGCCCATAACTCTGAAGTCATCGATGAAAATTGATTGTGTGTGTATAAAGCTTTGGTTATGTTTGATTTTTCGTGGAATATGACCGCTTTTGTTGTATTATCTTTGACTGATCCGTCAGTGTAGAAAATTTTTATGGCTTTTCCGTTAATTTGTCGATTTTCTCTTTGAATATCTGAGTGATGAGGTCGTCATTAGCTTGTTTCTTGGATTATATCACTCCTTTAAAGAAGTCAATATCAATCGTGAATTTATTACTTTTAATCTTTGCAGATACTGGGATAACGTCCTTCAAGATGTCATTGTATTTTTTATATGTTTTTGTGTAACTAGTGGCTATGTTCGACAGGTTTGTTTGATTGTTATGTAACAATTCAATAGCAGAAAGATTGTATGCGCATCCTTTTATAAGTTCTTTTGCTGTGGTTAGTTGTAGTCTGAGATGCATGGGCAATTCAGCTGACATGTGGTAAATTATGTGCACAGGTGTCTATCTGATCAATCCGAGACATTTTCTTAATAATTGGTTGTTGCAGCTGTTGAGTTTGGATAAGGCAGTTTTGGATATTATGAGGAATTCGATGATTCCTTGATTATTTTCCCTGAGTTCGATCACTGTACGTTAAATAGAACACTCCGATTCTGCTTAATAAGTAGTACGCTTTATTCACTACTAAAACCCGTAGTACAATATCGCGGGTTAATTCACTGTTCAGTACTTCACTGTACAACACTTGAAAATAAACTGATTGACGTGCGTTGCCTTTGCGCTTTTATATACCCAAGTAGACTGCGGCTTCATCACCTAGAAATGTCTACACATTTCTGGGTTATTCGTGCAACAGTGTTCTCGAAGCGTTTATCTATCGCCATCTCCTCTTTGTGCCACATTCGCAAACACGTGAGCTGCCTCTCCCTCTCTCGCTCGCACCTCATGTATCTAAACAGCTGTAGTTGTGGTAGTGACGCTAGTGGTGGAAATACGCTACTGTTGGAAGATGAGCGATTTGTGATAGCATTCGCCACAATATGTTAGCAAAGGATGAAGATGCATACTCCATTTTCGATCTTGCAAAAGTTTTATACATTTGTATTGCTCTCGTTGGCGGTATGCCAAAGGTGCATCCGCTCAAAGTCTTCAGAAAGTTACATTTTGAATTGGTTTTGTCGATTATTTCATTAATATGCAGATTTACTGATTTGTTTTTGCTTATGTACCTTCCTAAATATTTGATCGAATCTACTTGTTTTAGTTGAGTGTTATTGATTTCAATTTGTAGTGTTTTCTTTCTGTTATTAAAATGAATTATGTTGGTTTTCTCCAAATTTATTTTTAGATTGAGTTTTTACATTGCTCTGAGAATCTGTTTATCTTAGTTTTTAGTTGCTCATTGGCTGTGTAAAAATTTGTATTACTGCTAATAATAAAAAAATCATCGGCAAATTGGAAGATGGTATTGTTTTCATCGTTTAGGTTGTGTAGTTCAGCAGTGTATAAGTTGAACAGGGTGGGACTCAGTTCGCTCCCCTGCAACAGTCCAGTATTGACTTCTAT
The DNA here is from genome assembly GCA_964058755.1 of Campiglossa producta. Lineage (NCBI taxonomy): Eukaryota > Metazoa > Arthropoda > Insecta > Diptera > Tephritidae > Campiglossa > Campiglossa producta. The sequence goes on from CAXKVI010000001.1 coordinate 145,095,440, forward strand.
ACATTGGTTTCCCAAGTGGAGTATACATCTGGATAAAAAGTCTTGAATCCAGTTAATTATCGATTGGTTAATGTGTATTTCTGTCATTATTTCTGTGAGAGCTTTTATATCTACGTTTTCATATGCTTTTTCCAGATCTATGCAAGCACCCACAACATGTTTGCCTAGCTTTTTGTCAATTAAGATCATATTTATTACGTCATTGATGCATTGCGAGGTTGATCTTCTTTTACGAAATGCGTATGATCTAGCCGGTATAAGTTCATAGTTTTCAATGTGGTTGTCTAAATACTGTTTAATCATTCCTTCTATGCATTTGCAAAGCGTGGAAATAAGTGCGATCGGACGGTAGCTTTGAATCGCTGCTGGTTCTTTGTTCGGTTTTAATATAGGAATGATCTTTATGTTTCTCCATTCTTCTGGTATTTTGCCGTCTTTCCAGATATTTTCCAATATTTGGAATAGAGTAATTTTTTCCGTCTCCTGTAGGTTTGTTAGCATTCTGTAAGAGATGCCATCCAAACCTTTGGGTGAGTCCGGTTTTCTATTACGGATAAATTCGTTAAAATTTTCTCTGGTCATTTCATGGGGGATTTTATTTGGATACCGGCCTTGTTAATTGTTGCAATTGTAGTTGCAGTTGTTTGTGTGTTGTTAGTAATGTAGTTTAGATATTCTTTATTTTGTTCGTTTGTCCATTTATTGTTGATTTTTTTTTTGTGCATCCATATTTTTTGAGATTGTTAATTTTTTTCCACATTGTTTTGGAGTCTAGTTGTTTGTGTAATTTCAGTTATTAATTCGTTGAAATTTTCTTTTTTCTTTTTGGCTATTTCTTTTTTTAAACTGTCTTGTGCTTCCACTAATTTACCCAGATTTTCCATTGTGTTGTATTGTTCATAACGTGTTCTTGCATTATTTCGGATCCGGTAAAGTCTATCTACTTCATTATACCACCATTTTTTTGGGATTGTATCTATTATTATCATTTATTGTTATTGTATTTTTGTCAATAATATTTTGGAATGTATTGTTGACTTCTTGTAGCGAATTACCTATTTTAGTGATTTGGATTTCTGTAATTATTTTGTTGTTCAGGATTTTCTTGGTGTTGTTATTTTTAATTTCATATCTTGTGTCCATTTCAATAATAATTGGGTAGTGGTTGCTGTTTGTTATTTTTGTTGCAACTGTTGACCATTGTATATTTTGTGAGCCTTTGTTGCAGAATGTAATATCAATGTGTGATATCGTATCATTAATTTTAAGTGTAGGACTTCCGTCGTTTAGATAATTGAATTCATAATCAGATGCTATGTTCTCTAATGTCCTTCCTTTGTTGTCAGTGTATGTACTACTACTACTACTTGATTTGCTACTAAAGTCGCCACCTATTATTGTTTTATGTTTAAGGTTATTGGCAAAATTAAAGAGTCGTTCGGCCTTGGTTTTAAATTCAGAGAGAGTCAAGTCCGGTGCACAGTATATACTAGGTTAGGTAGAAGTGGCTGCCGCAAAGGCATACCTAGGCCAGTATTAAAAGGCCCGTTGTGATACCATCAACACTAGGAAAGTCAGTCCCGGGACCCGGCCATATGGAAAATCCCAGTGCTATTGGGACTCTCCACATAGCAGAATCCCAGGGCTGACACTCCTAAAACCGACACCGTTACACCTCCTCGAACCATTTAGATGACTTGATGAAAGCCATCAAGTCCTTTATGTCCAGCTCCGCTACCTGGCGTAGGCTATCCAGGAAGGGAACTCCGAAAAAGCGCCTTCTCGCGCCGCTTAAAGCCGGGCAGTTGCAGATGAGATGCTCCACCGTTTCCCCCTCCTCATCATCTTTGCACCTCCTACAGCATCGTCGGTAGGGTACACCCAGCCTTGCTGCGTGCCTTCCAATAAGGCAGTGCCCGGTTAAAACCCCTATTAATATAGATATATCCCTTCTTCTTAGGGTGTAAATATATTTAGATCTTTTAATATCCCATTTTGGCCAGGATTGTTTGGATACTCGGCACCCTGGCGATAAAAGCCATCTTTCATTGGCTTGTCGGAGTGTATGCTCCTTCAGCATTAGCTTGCATGTGGCAAAGGGCATACCTACGCGTTCTTTATCCTGAAGAACCTGCTTGGTCGTGCCCTGCCTAGCAAGTTCGTCTGCCCTACAGTTTCCCTCAATGTCCCTGTGTCCCGGGACCCATGTGAGGCTCACGCGGTTCTGTTGGGCCATCTCCTGAAGAGATCGACGACAGCTGAGCGTCAGTTCAGAGTTGAACAAGTAAGAGCCAAGGGATTTGACTGCCGCTTGGCTATCGCTGAAAATAACGATATTCTGTCCGATAGCGTGTTGCCCTATCCAAGCCGCGGCGTCCATGATTGCTGAGACCTCAGCCTGGAAGACGCTGCAATGATCAGGCAGTCTGAAGGAAAGCTCAAGGTCCAGATCCTTGGAATAAATCCCTCCTCCAACTCTGCCGTCCAACTTCGAACCGTCGGTGTATATGGAAATGCCGCCATTAGTAGCAGGACACCGATCCGTCCTCTCCCAGTCTTCCCTGCTGGGAATGTTTATTCTGAACCAGCTATCTCCGACTGTTGTGGTTGCACAACGGTCCGTGCTCGGAGGGAGAAAGCTGTAAGAATCCAGAATACCGGAGTGTCCAGTAGTGCCTGCGCCCCAGCCGGAAGTTTCCCTTAGACGCAGAGCCGATGCTGCCGCTGCCCGGTACCCTTCCAGATCGAGTGGCAAAATGCCAAGAATGGCCTGGAGAGCTTCGTTGGGCGTTGTTCTCAACGCGCCGCTTATACAGATCATGCTAGATCTGTGGACTTTACCTAACAGGTTTAGGTTGGCTGCCTTGCTCAGCGCAGGCCACCATACCACGACTCCATACAGCATAATTGGCCGGATTATCGCAGTGTAAATCCATCTGCAGATTTTGGGACTGAGCCCCTATTTTTTGCCAATGGCTCTTTTACAGGTGTAAAGTGCAATGCACGCTTTCCTCTGGCGCTGGATGACATTCTCCTTCCAGTTAAGCTTTCTATCCAGAACTATGCCTAGGAATTTGGCTTTGTCAGCCAAGTTCAGGCGCACGCCATTTAGTTCTGGTAGGCTTAGCGTTGGTATTTTGTACCGGTTAGTATAAAGGACAAGCTCCACTTTTCCCGGGTTGATATTAAGTCCGCAGCGAGATGACCACGAGGAAACTGCTCGCAGTGCTACTTGCATCAAGTCACACAGGGTTTGTGGGAATTTGCCCCTGTATGCAATAGCTAATCGTCTGCATATGCAACTATCCTCCCGCCCCCCAGCTTGTGTCTCGTAGCAACGAGTTTACAGTGAGGTTCCATAAAAGCGGAGAGAGAACACCACCCTGAGGCGTTCCTCTTGTGACATAGCGTGAGAAATCAACTGTGCCCAGTGTAGAAACTATTTTCCTTCCCTTTAGTAGCTTATGAATTAGTCCAATAAGAGACCTGCTTATGCCCAGATTAGTTAGAGCGGCGTTAATAGCCTCCGGGCTTATATTGTTGAAGGCACCTTCAATGTCTAGGAAGGCCACGAGACTTTCTTTTTCATACAACGATTTTTCAATAACAAAGACAAGGCTGTGAAGCGCAGTTTCCGTTGATTTACCTTTGGTGTATGCATGTTGATAGCTAGAGATAAGGTTGCTATCAATAGTAGAGGAGAGATAATCGCTAATTATCCTCTCGAAGGTTTTGAGTGCAAAGGACGAGAGACTGATCGGTCTGTAGTCCGTAGGCTCATAGTGTGAGGCCTTCCCAGCCTTAGGAATAAAGACTACCTTGGCGCTTCTCCAGGAGTGCGGAATGTAGTTGAGAGCCAGGCAGGCTGAAAAGAGAAATACCAGCCATTTAGCCGATGTTTCCAACGTGTTTATGAGTTGTGCGGGGAAAATCCCGTCTGGCCCAGCAGCCTTGAACGGCTCAAAGCTTTTGATCGCCCACCTTACCCTTTCCTCCGTGATGGGTATATTCACTGCCATATTTGTTGCAGATGCTAAAGGTGCTTCATGCAAGTTCCCCGGAAAGTGTGTATTCAATAGCAGCTCCAGGGTTTCCCCTTCCGTGCTAGTCCACGATCCGTCAGGCTTCCGCAAATAGCTAATGGCTGTTTGAGTTTTTGAGAGCACTTGTCTAAGTCTCGCCGTATCATCGACCTTTTCGACCCCGGTGCAGAAATCTCTCCACGAAGTTCTCTTCGCCTGCCTTAGGGCCCTTTTATAGGCCCTCAGTTTAACTTTATATTCGAGCCATTCAGGCTCCGTACCGAGGCTCTTGGCCCTATTAAATTGCTTCCTGCAGGACTTGCGGAGCGAATCCAGGTCGTAGGACCACCAGTGTGGTCTATGTTTACCGCGTGGTTTCGGCACTGGACAAGCCTGCTCTAGGGCATTTGAGAGCGCCGTTGTAAAGGTCGCAACCAGATCATCCAGTTCTCCTACTGATGATGGAGCTTGTGGGGGTAACACTGGTAGGTCCCTAACTAATATTTGATTATGTAGCTGCCAATTAGTGTTGCGTGGATTGCGTTTCATAACTGGCTGCTCAACAGAAAAATCTAAGGCAATTTCTATGTACCGGTGGTCGGAAAATGAATGCTCCTCAAGAACACAGCTCCCTTAACCTAGCCCAACCTTTGTAGCCCAATCAAAAAAGGAAAGCGTACTAAATTGCCCAATATTTATTGCTAATTTAATACGCTTTGATTTAATTTATTACACTTGGGGTTTTAAAATTACCGAGGATTGGGCTAGCTTAAGGTTAAGCTAGCCCAACCAAGAAAAAATTTTTAGCAAAACCAAAAAGTAAAAATGCAGTTATTATCTACATATTTATTGCCAATTTAGTACGCTTTCATTTCATTTATTACACCTGGTATTTTAAAATTACCGAGGGTTTTAAAGTTAACCTAGCCCAACCATCAAAAAAATTTCAGCCCAATCAAAAAAGGAAAACGCAGTTGTTTTCTCCTTACAAATCATTGGGGATGGTTGGGAACTTTAGGGTTTGTATATAACTTAAGTTTTAAGTTAAAAATTTAAGTTTTAAAAAAAAATTTAAAGAAAACCAAGTGTAATAAATTAAAGTAAAGCGTACTAAATTAGCATTAAATAAGGAGAAAACAACTGCGTTTTCCTTTTTTGGTTGGGCTGAAATTTTTTTGATGGTTGGGCTAGCTTAACCTTAAGCTAGCCCAACCCTGGGTCATTTTAAAAAACCAAGTGTAATAAATTAAATTAAAGCGTACTAAATTAGCATTAAATAAGGAGAAAACAACTGCGTTTTCCTTTTTTGGTTGGGCTGAAATTTTTTTGATGGTTGGGCTAGCTTAACCTTAAGCTAGCCCAACCCTGGGTAATTTTAAAAAACCAAGTGTAATAAATTAAAGTAAAGCGTACTAAATTAGCATTAAATAAGGAGAAAACAACTGCGTTTTCCTTTTTTGATTGGGCTGAAATTTTTTTGATGGTTGGGCTAGCTTAAGGTTAAAACCCTCGGTAATTTTAAAATACCAGGTGTAATAAATGAAATGAAAGCGTACTAAATTAGCATTAAATAAGGAGAAAACAACAGCGTTTTCCTTTTTTGATTGGGCTGAAATTTTTTTCATGGTTGGGCTGGCTTAACCTTAAGCTAGCCCAATCCTCGGTAATTTTAAAACCCCAAGTGTAATAAATTAAATCAAAGCGTATTAAATTAGCAATAAATATTGGGCAATTTAGTACGCTTTCCTTTTTTGATTGGGCTACAAAGGTTGGGCTAGGTTAAGGGAGCTCAAGAACACGCCATTTCCTAACCCACTCATAAGCGCCTTCGCTACAAATAGTGAGGTCTATGACCTCCCTACGGGCTTTAGTGATAAAAGTAGGCTCGTTACCCACGTTACAAACCACCAGGTTAGTTGTTAGTAGGTAGTCAAACAGAGACTCGCCCCTAGCGTTAATATCGGAGCTTCCCCACTGGACGTGATGAGCATTAGCGTCAGCTCCAATAATAAGATGAAATTTTCCACCACATCTTTCACCTCCTTTTGTGGAGGAGGTTCTTCGGCGTCATAGGGCATGTAGACCGACACCATCGTCAGGCTGGTGCTGCCGACCGTTAAGCTGGCAGCTGTAACGTCACCATTTGAATAGTTGGGTAAGAGAAAGGTGTTCAGCTCAGACTTGACCAAGATACAGGTTCTGACCTTGCCCTCCTCATTAGCTCGGATGAGCTTGTACCCCTTAGCCCCCAATCCACAGATCCTTGAGCTATTAACCCAGGGTTGTACTATTGTTGATTAGTCAGGTTTCACTTAGTAAAGCTATAAGTTCTTTGTTGCCGGGTTTCTTCAGACTCTGTATGTTGAGTTGAAGAATTCTCATATTGATTGTTGGGTATTTTTATTGATTTCATAAAGATCTGCGTTCACATTTAATTGTTTAATTTTATCGTTTAAGGAAGTTAAAATGTTATATTGTTCTTGGTTGATTTCGTTGCTTGTCTGGGACAAGTAACTAGATAGTATTTGCCTCATTTCTGTTGCAATTTTTCCTTGATTTTCGATGTGGTTTATCATTGCCTGCGGGAAAGCAAGATTGTGTCAGCAACCCTTTCATCCCGTGTGATTTGTCTCGATTCTGCCATGGTTTTGTCGGCGTTAGCTAATTCTCTTGCTTTGTTGGTATTGAATTTAGCCACCTTTGCAAATGGAAATTGTTGGTGAAGGGTCTTCGCAGCTACCTGCGTATTATTCGTGGTGTGAGATTTATTTCGTTTTGGTAGATGTGGGAATTCCACTTGGAAGGTATTTTCCTCGTCTAATATGTCGAAACGATTGTTAAAAATCGCTGAGTATTTTTGTCTAGCTTCTGAGGGGCTAGGTTTTCAATTGTCATAATTTTTTTGATAGTTTACGCTTTTGAGCGTGCCGGACATTTTTTGAAGGTTGCTGTATGTTCACCTTTGCAGTTGCTGCATTGAATTTTCGTGCATTGGGTTTCTGGGTTATGTGTTTCGCTGCATTTTGGGCAGATTATATTGGCTTTGCAATGTTGTGCAAAATGGTTGTATCTGTAGCACCTGTAGCATTGCGCGAAAGAAATGAAATGTTTAACTTTTATTTCATAATTTTCTTGATAGGAATGGGAGATTGGATTTCGTGTAGTAGTCCGCTTTCCGAGATATCGGTTGGTATATCGAATATTATACCCATTTTGGATACAAAGTGGGCAAATATTTTAGGTTATAGCTTGTCTTTTTTAATTTCAGGGTTTGTGCAAAAGCGATTTGCAGCATCGGGATTTCTGAACGTGACTTTGCATCTTCCAAATCCGATTTTCGACACGTTGTCAATATCTGCGATTTTTAGGTTCATTAAAATTTTTGTTACCGTCACTGCGTTTATGGGCTTTGTGTCATCTCTGGGTATTTTTTCGTCATATATTTTATCCAGGTAGACCATATATGGCTCCTTGTGGTAGTCATAATATAAATATTGAATATCTGTGGACTTACTTGCATTTGTTGGGATAGTTAGGTCTTTTCTTTGTTGCGTTTGGTCCTCGTTTTTTCTTTTCCTGCTGTTACTCCTGCTTCTGTCTCCGGGTAAGGGGTGATCATGCCCCCCGCCCTTGTGTCCCATTTTGGAGTGCTTTTCTATTTCACTTCTTTTATTTTGGTTGTTTTTAATAAGAGTTTGATTATTAAGTCTTTGTATTGAGTTTTTATAAGTTTAGTTTGTATTAATTTGTATTTTTAGAATTTGCAATTGCCGCTCGAAAAATTTTCTTCCCGCTTCATCAGCGTTGCCAACATCGAAAGAGTAAATATATTTTTAACAATTGTCTCAATATTTCAACGGAAATGCAGCCTTTTATATCTTCTAATAGGTAGCAGGTTTTCGAGCGGTTTTAACAATTATGCGCAATATAATTCAAATTCCTTTACTGCTGCATAGAACAGCAAAAAGTTAATTTATTTCAACACAAAAACACTACATTTTGCTTTTACACTTGCACAAGCACACCACATAATAAATACCACAACACACCAGAAGCACAATGGGCAAGGCATGCGCTCGTAAATATGTATGTATGTATGTATGTATGGACATCTGCGTGAGCACGTGTTTCTTGGCTAACAATTGGTTGGAAAGTAATTATTTTGCTGCTCTTTGGAGAGCGTGTTTATCTGTGAAAATCTGTATTGTGCATCGCACAAAATATTTACAAGTAACGCGTGATAATGTACATACATATGTATATGAGTTTTTTTCTTCATACATTTTTCTAAGTTTTCCACATCCTCCCTCCGAGCACAGATTATTAAAATAGGATGATGTAGAGGAGATATGCAAAAAAAATGTTTTACTTTTGCAAAAACTGAGAGCGCTACTCCGAAAACCGCGATTTTTAAAAATATTTTATGATGGATTTAGTTCCGTAAACCTAAAAATGTATGGTGTTTCGACATCAAAAACAGTTTCATCCTCTCTTATGCAGAATAAACCGCTGAAGCGAATGGCATACCCATTTTTTTGGGACGACCTATGAGAAAGTTATAAACGTCGCCTAAAGTGACAACTTCAGTTTTTTTTTCACATTGTTCAGATGTATCCCTTAGTTTTTTCCGAAGTCGGTAATTTTATTAAAATTAAAATACGAGGAGAAATGGGCAGTTAAGTTGAGCTTTCAAAAACGTATTTTGATTGAAAATCCAACAACAATTGTCGAAGTTACTGAAGTTTAAAACAATTTTCAGAATCTTTTTTTTTTGTTAATTTTTGCACTGCGTACCTGAAATGATTTTAACTTCGAAGTCAGAGTACAATATTTTGGCTTTACTTTATGATAATATAAGCTAAATAAACATATATCACGCAAAAACTAAAATAATTGCCAGCGCCGTTTTTGAGAAAACCGCGTAATAACCGCGTTTTTTGCAGTGCTTCGGAAAACTTCATTTATTGTCACATATTGGAAAAGGCTATATATTCCGAAAGAGGATTGAAACCTCCACCTGCTTCATGTTTTACTTCTAAAAAATCTGTCCACTGGCTCTTCGTGAAATGCAATTGAAAGTGCATTTTTTATTACTCATATGGCCCATTTTGTTAAAGACATTTAAATATAAGAAGAAATATTTCGAGTATGCAGGTTTATAAAGCAGTTAATTTTAGTCTAACAAGTGCATTAACAGAATAGTGTTTTCTTTTTTTTTTTGACCAATTCAATTCAAAAACCGCATTTTTTGCCATATTTCTCTAAAAAAAAAAACCGAGTCACCTTAAGAAAAAAAATTGTGAAAAATCAACGATATGTTGTAGGTACTTAAAACATGCACTTTGTTAGACTAAAATTGTCGGCTCTTAAAACTGCATACTCAAAATATTTCTTCTTTTTATTTTTAAATGGCGGCCGCCGTGATGTAGCGGTTAAGTGTTCGGCCTTCCACACCAAGTCTTGGCGGTTCGATGCCTGGCAAAACTAACATCAAAAATTATTTAGAAAAAGAATTTTTCTAAACGGGGTCGCCCCTCGGCAGTAGTTGGGCAAACTCTCCGGGTGTATTTCTGCCATGAGAAGCTTCTCAGCAAAAAATTCATTTGCTTTGCAAGTGCCGTTCGGAGTCGGCAAAAAACTGTAGGTCCCGCCATCTTGTAGGAAAAACTCAAAAGCAACACACCACAAGTTGGTAAGAGAAGCTCGGCTAAAAATCTCGTTAGAGGTTATGATAACCTGTTGGTATATCGCCGCCATTAGTTTTTTTTTATTTTTTTGTTTTTAAATGTCTTTAAAACCACGGGGCGTATGAGTAATAAAAAATGCACTTTCAATTGCATTTCACCAGAGTCAGTGGACAGATATTTTAAAAGTAAAACATGAAGGTGGTGGATGTTTCAATCCTCTTTCAGAATATGTAACCTTTTCCAATATGTGACAAGAAATGAAGTTTTCCGAAGAACTGCAAAAAAACGCGGTTATCTCAAAAACGGCTCTGGCGATTATTTTAGTTTTTGCGTGACACATGTGTATTTAGCTTATATTATCATAAAGTACTCCTCGTATTTTAATTTTAATAAAATTACTGACTTCGGGAAAAACTAAGGGATAAATCTGAACAAATAAAGTTGTCACCTTAGGCGACGTTTGTAGCTTTCGCGTAGGTCGTGCCAAAAAAAGTGGGTTGCCATTCGCTTCAGCGGTATTTGTTTACCATCCATCGGCACATCATCTGATAAAATATTATAGCTGAACTCCTGGAATAATTCACACAGAAATAAAAAACAAAAAAATGCTTTCCTGTAAATTTGTCTTTGTCCCTTACGACAATTTCGTTAAAAGGGATCGACATGATGTAAATTCTTTTTTTTTTTTTTAATATTTTTCACAAAAAATTGAGTTTGTATGGAAGGTGTAACGGGCCCACTTTTTTCTGTGAGTAAGGTGTTCATATCATAAATCGTCATACTAGTTTCCAGATCACTGCCATGGACCGCTTTGGAGATATTAAGCTTGTAAAATAAAGTATGTATGGAAGGTGCCACACTTCTTGAAATTATCCAATTTATTTTTCTAAAGTTGAGCGGACTAATTACAAACAACCCTTATAAGAAAGTACTCAATTTGGTTCAACCGCTTTCAAGTTTTAGTATGTCCACACGTGGCGTAACTCCGCCTTTTCTTCAACTGAGATATTAACTAAAAAAAACGAAAACTGGACTTTCCACTTATGCTTAAAGGGGTTCGTATGATGAACAAACTACACATATTCTTATATATAGATACTGGCAAGACATGCGAAAACTGGTCCTTAGACCAATTTAAAATTTGATCTTCCTAACGGCTGGGGGTTTATTGACTTCTTCACTGCCTGAAATATATCTGTAGAACCTGGCCAATATACACTGAAAATACTCACGACTGAGCAAGGATTTTTTTTTATTTCTATTTGCCTTATCGATGTAACCAATCTACTAATATACATACGTTGTATGTGTATTGAAATTACCCCAAATATTTCTCTCGACCATGTCGAAACTAAATTTTTAAACTCTTGAATAGCAGAATGATTTTATTGTCATGGAAGTGTGCCAACTGTGGCTTAATTCATTTTACTTCATGTAAGTATTTTTGTATACATTCATATGAGCAGATCTACAAGTACATAGGTATGAATACAAACATACAAGCATGTCCTCTCTGTTTAATTTTTTATCAACTCAATTGACTTAGATATTTATGTTGGACTTTGGCTTCATTTTCAACACAACCATAAAGTAGCTAAAAAGCTGCTGAATTATTAGCAGCAAGAATAAAAAAAATCCAATAAAAAAGGCTACGTTGATGCCCAACAGCCCGACAGAGACCGGAAATAAGCCGCCGCAGTGCAAAAGGCAAAAAAACTGTAACTGTGCTTGTTGTTAAGGCCATACAGCTAGACAAAGTGACAGCTAGTTAGCGGGCTAGACAACTGGTTGGTTGCTAATTAACTATACTGTATATAGGTACATTAGACTGGCCGTAAATATTTTTTTGGAAATCCTTAAATTTTTCGCGTCTAATACATATAAAATTTGGTTTCGATTGGAGGCCGTTAAGGCGTGTCACACGGGGATCAAAGTTGATGTTACCTTATGCGTTTTATTTTTTGAGTCTGCATAGGGCAATCTGCACTTTGATCCTCGTGTTTTACGCCTTAACGGCCTCCGATCGAATTAAAATTTTAAGAATTGGATAAAAAGAAAAAATTTTTTTTTGGTCTCCATAGGGCCACCCGAACTTTGAGCTCAACTCGCCACGTTTTAGCTTCATCGGATAGGGCGAAATTTTATACCATGTTTATTTTACTGCTAACCACATGTTTTTCGAAGCGAAAATTTCAGGATTTTTAATTTTTAATTTTCTTCATACAAGCTGTGGTACGGTACATACCTAGCCGGATGCCAAGCGTGGTTGTGGCTTTGAGTGCGGTTAAGTGAGTATTTATGTGTATGTACATATGTATGTATGTTATGTAGTAGGACTATGCCTGCACTTGCCGGCAACTGGATGCCGACAACAGACAACATTTACGGACGAAAGGATAGAAGCAGCAACTGCCTGCCACATAACAGCTTTGTCTGTTTGCCAGCAGACAAGAGTTGCGATCATTCGACAGATTGACCGTTGGATGGCTTCTGGGCTGTCCATTTAAATGGGATTTTTGGTCACATGTATATATATACGTTCATATATGACCATCGAGACTGCTCTTAATATGTCGAGACTGCACTTAAATATGTCGAGCTTAACGTTTATACGCAGGATATCGCCATGAGAACGAGAGACCATTTGGCTCTGTGACCACAAAACTTTGTTGCTTTTGGCTAATGTTGTTAGTGTTTATGTAATTGTTTTTGTTGTTTCCTGACTTTGTAATTGTTATTGTTGTGCTTTCTGCTTGGCTATAGTTTGTAACTTCATCAACAACTCATTCATTGTCCGCCACTGCGGTGGGAATATTTCAAATGGTTGTTGCTCCTGTTGTTGGTATTATTGGCTTGTTGTAAAGAGTGTCAAGGAGTTCTAAGCATGCAGTTGATTTCATTGTCTTCCTTGTGGCTATGGTTTTTGCAATTGATGGGATTGTTGCAAACTTGTCGCCTTGCTAAATCTCATACATACCAAGAACAGTGGAAGGAATGCTGTCAAATGTATAAATATCAAATTTGCATATGTTTGCTTCTTCTCTCTTATAAAAATATATCTATATTTGTGTGTTGACTTTGATTACCTAAAGCCCCAGCAAACCATAAGAGCTCTAAATGAGCGCATATGGGACTCTTTCATCTGAGCGCTCACATTCATAATGAGTTCATAAAACAATCATAAACAGTCATAAAATGCTCGTATTTGAGTGGCTTTTCCTATGAAACGGGTCATTCATAAATGAGCTCTCAGTCTTATGCATAAAAGATTCTTTTTCGAATGTTTTTATGAGCTCTGAAAAGAGCGCATGAAAGAGTCTTTTTCGAATGATTTTTTGTACGAATTAAGAGCTTCCTTTTCTTCTTGATTTTTATTAATTTCTTTCCAATTAAAATTTTTCCTTTCCTTCCTCATGACTTCTCCCATTCCCTTTTCCTGTCCCTTGCACTTTAAATTTTCCTTTTAAATATGTAGAAACAAATAGGTAAACATTCATTGCATATCTAACATTCAAATATTTTTCATTATTTATTTTCTTACAATAACATATTTCAAAAAGAAAAATCATAACGTACTTGAATCCAAATAATGAAAGTAAAAGGTATTTATAGGGGGACACTCAGAAAAACTCATGAAACAATCATATTTATGTACACGCTCATAAAAGCTCACATAACGATCATAATTATGGGCATGTTCTGAAAAAACTCATAAAAAGGCTCATATTAGAGCTCAGATTTAAGAGCGCTCCGAAGCTGGTTTGCTGGGGCCATTCTATTGAGTTTATTTGTTTATTTACGTAATTTCTCATTGTCATTTGTTAGAGTTATGTACGTTTGTTGAAACGTATGTGCCAAAGGACTTCCATATTGTTAGATGCTAACCAATGACGTCAAGGTACTCACTCACACCCATGCAAACTGAAGTAACATAGTAACAGATGAAAATCGTACTTGATTTCAACATCACGCACTTATTTATGCTATCCAAAGGGGTTATAACTTTTAAACTTTATGTTTTTCTTCTTCTATTGCGAGTAAATAAATAACTAAAAATGTCAACAGTTGTCACTGAAAATTATATGAAAACAAAACGAGTTCCCCATAGGAAAACCTTTTGAAAATCATAACAACTCTCATAATACAGCCGTACTTTACATTTGCGGATATTTAATAGTCCTTTTAATAATACTTTTAGGTGCTTAAGAAAGTGCAATCGCAGAGCAGAACCCCCCAGTGTGTAAGTGGGCTTAATCTCGCTTTTTTGTGAAATGCAATTAAAAATTTACTTTTGGTTATTAATAAGAAGAAAGAACTTTTAAGTGTAAATTTCGAGTACCTAAAAATTACCCTAGATTTTTTGGTAATTTTTTCATGTTGGTTTGTTTTATTTTCATAAAAAAGCTAAAAAAACTTTTTTAAGCAGTTTCGATGGCGAGTTGGGCAAAAAAGAGACGAAGACATCATTTTGTTAATAGGGTTGAGTTCAGAAAAGCTTGCAGATAATGAGTTCGATAAGGTAACATGTTTCGCCTTTTTTTAGGGGAAAGTTCGGATCTCTCTTTTTTAAAAATTTTTAGGTAAACTAAAAGGTGTGACCCCTTACACCAATTTGACAGTCAGAAACGGTCAGAAACAGTCACGGACTACAGGAAAGTGATCCCGGACGCCACTTTCCTGACTGGTCAGAGCAGAAAATGTAGCTCTCTCCAGTCAGAGAGTTGCAAGGTTTAGTCGGCAGATTTTTTGCTGGTAAATTCTGACTACTTGTTGTAGAACTGTCAAGCTATCAATTTGACAGTTCTACCACTTTGGCGACCCCGTACTCTTTGGTGTTGCTCTCGCACTGAGAGCGGATTTACTAATTTTGACAGTTCTATTAGTTTTGGTTAGAAAAGTAAGGGATCAGAGCTAACTGTAGGCGTACTAATGACAGGTACTGCAGATCAATAATATACAAATAGTATAAGAATGCGAATAAAGACGTCAGTGTACCTCTGCAATGCATGTACGCCTAAATACATACATATGGCACGGACTTATGTTAAAAGTATGTAAATTGAACAAAACTTACATTGAATTATTACAGGGCATCGTAGCTGTTTTGTTAAACCAATTGTTTTAGCCGCTTCGGTGCAGACGCAGTGGTTCTGTGTCCGAAAAGTCAGCTGAACAAGAAGACTGGATATTTCGAAACATGTCATGTTATCCATCTCTGTATAAATTGTAAATTTTCTCTATGTGTCAACACCATCGGAGTTTTTAGAATTTCATTTCGAAAAGTTCTTATCTGCCCTTAGAATTTGTAGGTTGAGTATAGTTGTTTTCATACTCTTGGCTTCAAGCTTGGATGGCTTATTTGCATGTTACGAAACCGAAAAACGCTCTCTAGGAACACTGCTGCGTATATGCAGGTCAATCAGGCGCTCCAGCGTTTTTGAAAGAAACGAGGAAAGACTGATTGGCCTAAAATTGGACTAACAGATTTCTAAAAAATATGGTCATTTTGTTTTGAAAAAGATTATGAATTTCAGCTATGCTTTTTTATTCCGAGTTAATTCACTTTACAATTGAAAATTTATAGAGCCAGAAATATTTTCATACGAATGGTATTCATGTAATCGTAGAAGTTTACGAAATGTGTATTTTTATACGTTTACGTACCCTGTTATATGAACGCACCTGTAAATAGCCTCGTAAACTTGTCACTTAGTAACGTTCGCTTACCCTCGTGAAGGGTGGATACCTTGCCGCGGTAAGAGGGCTTAAGTCGATAGCCACAGGCCTACGCTGCCCTTGTGATCATAGCTCCGTACGGCACTTCATCACGAGAGCAGCCTAGCCTCTCTGGCGCGACGACAAAGATCTTCCCCCTCCCAATCCAGGGTGTTATGCGAAACCGTGCCCAGTGGACGTTTGCAGCCTGGAGGCAAATCGTGGCTGTATTTGAACGGAGCCTCTCTGATACCGGGTCGCCTCAGAGAGTAAGCATGGCCTTACCGCGGTACGGGGCTCTGCCGCGGCGGACGACACATTTTCCCCTACTCTTCCCTTGACCCTAAGCTGGCCTTGTCCGGCAATGGGTCGTACGAAAAACGATAAACATAAAAAACAAACAACGCCAAATTTCACTCCTCAGCAAAGGAGAGCTATGGAGGAACAGGCGAGAAAGCAACAACAACGCCGGAGGACAACCTCCGTTCCACAATCAAGGGGGGGATCGACAGCGATGGCAACTACGAGTCGGTCAACCAACCCTCTATCGACAAAGATTGACTTGATGGGAGCTAGCACCAGTGCGGTTGCCAACGCAGCTAAGCGGACAACGGCGGATGATAAACTCCCATCAACCGCTGATATGAAAACCAGTATCTTTACGTCTGTGGCAGCGGTCTCACGACCTGGCCTCGGAGTTTCGAAGGAGAAGGAAGCTGCAACTGAGATTTCGGCAAGGAGAGCGACCGCGATGGCAACTACGGGTCCGCACTCCCAGGAGACATCTCCCCGCCGCTTCACATACCACGAGAAAAGATTGGCTGCAAAGATCCTGAAGAGGTATGAAGGGGTACCGCAGGAATCGCTGTCGCCGAATTCCAGTAAATCGGTAGAGCTAGCGAAAGCTGTGCTACCAGATTTCCAAAATTCTTACATGCCAAAGAGGTTAAAAGTTAA
Organism: Campiglossa producta; assembly: GCA_964058755.1. NCBI lineage: Eukaryota > Metazoa > Arthropoda > Insecta > Diptera > Tephritidae > Campiglossa > Campiglossa producta. Next base: position 145,111,821 of record CAXKVI010000001.1, read on the forward strand.
CCCTTTCAAGCGCCAGAGATCGGACCTGGAGTTAAATCCCCCTCCCAAGCGGCATCAGAATACCCCTGGAGCGGGCAAACTAAGCTTTGCTGAGGTAACCAAGGACAGGATCCTTATAGGCGTCCTTGACCGAGGCAATGACCGTCTGGCCATCCCTAAGGACCGGTGGCGTTACGTGCGAAATGAACTCGGGAACATTCTTCTCAATGTTGCTCCGGAGTTTCCGGGTAGTTCGGCGCGAGTAACGGATGCGGGTTGGCACCAGGGTCAGATTACATTACTCGCATGCGAGGATGCAAAAACCGTAGCACTGTACAAGGCAGCAGCTGCTAAACTGGGTGAAGTCTACAAGGGCGCAAAGGTAGAGGTCGTCGACTGGAAGGACATTCCAGGGATTCCGGCCATCCCTGACGAACCCGAGAGAATTCTCGGGATGCTACGGCTAATGAATCCGTCCCTCCCAACGCATGACTGGAGTGTCAATCTGGTCGGGGATGCGGTAGGCCCCGACAGACAGGTGGTGTTCACCATGAATAAAGATTCAATCGAGCCCCTCAAAAGGTGCAATGGCCTAGTACACTACAGCGTAGGCCAGATCGTTATCCACGTATATTGTGGTGATTCTCAGCGCGCTGCCTTCTCGGCTGCTCCGGGGGAACCGGAAAACGAATTACCAGAAGAGGAAGCGGAGGATTCCGATGCGGAAAGCATGTTATCCGCCACATCCCTTGCCGATATTGCTGTGAACAACTCGGAGATGGAGGACAGCCTACAGGACGAGGAAGTCCTCGACGTCACGGTGGTAGCAGCCAACGCTGAGCGATTAACATCTAACGCTACAGGCAGCAGGACTCCTGCAACGCCATATTGGGCAGTTAATCGGAACAACTCGTCGTTGATAGGCAACCTCCGGGATGGGGCAAACCTCAACGACATGGGGACGGCAGGGAAGTCTGTGCGCTCTCATGTTGGTGGTGCTTCAGATTAATCTGCACAAATCTAAAGTGGCTTCGGCTGCTTTAAGTAGTCGTCTTTCTAAAGGCGACGTGGATGTGGTCCTCATCCAAGAACCCTGGGTCAATAGCTCGAGAATGTGCGGATTGTGGACTAAGGGCTTCAAGCTCATTCGAGCCAGCGAGGAGAGCAAAGTCCGAACGTGTATTTTGGTCAAGTCTGAGTTGAACTCCTTTCTCCTACCTAACTACTCCAATGGTGATATTACCGCTATCAGTCTAACGGTGGACAGCACCCGCCTGACGGTGGCGTCGGTCTATATGCCCTACGACGCCGAAGAACCCCCACCACAAACGGAGGTGAAAGACCTGGTGTCAAATTTCTGCACGGGTAATCTTATTATTGGAGCGGAGCTAATGCTCACCATGTCCAATGAGGGAGTTCCGATATCAATGCCAGGACGAGTCTCTGTTTGATTTCCTCTTAACAACCAACCTGGTAATTTGCAACGTGGGTAATGAGCCTACTTTTATCACTAAGACCCGTAGGGAGGTCATAGACCTCACTATCTGTAGTGAAGGCGCTTATGGGTGGGTCAGAAAATGGCGGGTTCTGGAAGAACATTCATTCTCCGACCACCGTTACATAGACATGGTTTTAGACTTTACTGTAGAACAACCAATCATGATGCGCAATCCACGTAACACAAATTGGCAGTTACACAATGAAATATTAGACAGAGACCTCCCAGTACTGCCCTCACAAGCCCCCTCATCAGTAGAGGAGCTGGAGGATCTTGTTACTACATTTACATCGGCACTCGCAAATACTCTAGGACAGGCTTGTCCAGTGCCAAAACCACGGGGTAAACACAGGCCACATTGGTGGGCCTACGATTTGGACTCGTTCCGCAAATCATGCCGGAAACAATTTAACAAGGCCAAGAGCCTCAGCTCTGAGCCTCATTGGCACGAATATAAAGCTAAACTTAGGGCCTACAAAAAAGCTCTGAGACAGGCGAAGAGAACTTCGTGGAGAAATTCCTGCACTGGCGTCGAAAAGGTCGACGACACAGCGATACTTAGACGAGTCCTCTCGAAAAGTCAAACAGCCATCAGCTATTTGCGAAAAACTGACGGATCCTGGACCAGCACGGAAGAGGAAACCCTTGAGCTGCTCTTGAATACACATTTTCCGGGGAATCTGCATGACGCACCACTAGTACCTGCAACAAACCTGGCAGTAAAAATTTCCATCACTGAGGAAAGGGTAAGGTGGGCAGTTAAGAGCTTTGAACCGTATAAGGCTGCCGGGCCGGACGGGATTATCCCCGCGCAACTTATAAACACGTTGGAGACATCAGCTAAATGGCTGGTATTTCTCTTCACAGCCTGCCTGGCTCTCAACCACATTCCGGGCTCCTGGAGAAGCGCCACGGTAGTGTTTATCCCTAAGGCTGGGAAGGCATCCCACTACGAGCCAAAAGACTACAGACCGATCAGTCTCTCGTCCTTTGTACTCAAAACCTTTGAGAGGATACTAAGCGACTACCTCTCAACGACTATTGATAGCAACCTTATCTCTAGCTATCAGCATACATACACCAAGGGTAAATCAACAGAAACTGCTCTGCACAGCCTAGAATCTGTCATTGAGAAATCGCTGTGTGAAAAGGACTACTGTCTCGTGGCCTTCCTAGACATTGAGGGGCTTTCAACAATATAAGCCCGGAGGCTATCAACTCCGCTCTAACTAATCTGGGCGTAGATAGACCTCTAACTGGTTTAATTGACCAACTTTTAAGGAGAAGGAAAATAGCTTCTTCACTTCGTACGGTTGAGTTATCACGCTATGTCACAAGGGGAACACCCCAGGGTGGTGTTCTTTCCCCGCTTTTATGGAACCTCACAGTCAACTCGTTGCTACGTGACACAAGCTGGGGGGGCGGGAAGATAGTGGCATACGCAGACGATTTAGCTATTGCATTCAGAGGCAAGTTCCCACAAACTCTGTGTGACCTGATGCAAGTAGCACTGCGAGAAGTTTCGACGTGGTCCTCTCGCTGCGGACTTAGTATCAACCCGGGGAAAGTGGAACTTGTCCTCTTCACCAACCGGTACAAAATACCGCCACTAAGCCTACCAGAACTAGAGGGCACGCGCCTGGGCTTGTCGGATAAGGCCAAGTTTCTAGGCATAGTTCTGGACAGGAAACTGAATTGGAAGGAGAATTTTCTTCAGCGCCAGAAGAAAGCTTGCATCGCTCTTTACACATGCAAAAGAGCCATTGGCAAAAAAATGGGGGCTCAGCCCTAGAGTATGCAGTTGGATCTACACGGCCATCATTCCTCCAATCATGCTATATGGAGTCGTCGTATGGTGGCCTGCGCTGAGCAAGGCAACATACCTGAATCTGTTGCGGAAAGTCCATAGATCCAATATGATCTGTATAAGCGGTGCGCTAAGGAGAACGCCCGACGAAGCCCTCCAGGTCATTCTGGGCATTTTGCCACTTGATATGGAAGGGTTTCGGTCAGCAGCGGCATTAGCTCTGCGCCTAAGAGAAACCTCCAGTTGGGGCGCGGCTACTATTGGACACTCTAGTATTCTGGAATCTTACAGCTTTCTCCCTCTAAGCACAGATCGTTGTGCGACCACTACAGTCGGCGATAGCTGTTTCAAAATAAACATTCCCAGCAGAGAAGACTGGGAGAGGACGGATTGGTGGTTTCGGTCAGCAGCGGCATTAGCTCTGCGCCTAAGAGAAACCTCCAGTTGGGGCGCGGCTACTATTGGACACTCTAGTATTCTGGAATCTTACAGCTTTCTCCCTCTAAGCACAGATCGTTGTGCGACCACTACAGTCGGCGATAGCTGTTTCAAAATAAACATTCCCAGCAGAGAAGACTGGGAGAGGACGGATTGGTGTCCCGAAACAAATAGTGGCACTTCCATATACACCGACGGCTCGAAGTTGGACGGCAGAGTTGGAGGAGGGGTTTATTCAAGGGATTTGGACCTTGAGCTCTCCTAGACGCCGCGGCCTGGTTAAGCAAACGTGTTATAGGAGAAGATATCGCTATTTTCAGCGATAGCCAAGCGGCCATCAAATCCCTTGGTTCGTACACGTTCAACTCTGAACTGACGCTCAGCTGTCGTCGATCTCTTTAGGACATGGCCCAACAGAACCGCGTAAACCTCATATGGGTCCCGGGACATAGGGACATTGAGGGAAACTGTAAGGCAGACGAGCTTGCCAGGCAGGGCACGACCAAGCAGGTTCTTCAGGATAAAAAGCGCTTAGGTATGCCGTTTGCCACATGAAAACTAATGCTGAAGGAGCACACACTCCGTCAAGCCAACGAAAGATGGCTTCAATCCCCAGGGTGTCGGATATCGAAACAAACCTGGCCAAAATGGGATCTTTAAAAGGTCTAGACGCATTTATGCCCTAACTAGGAGGGAAATCTGCATATTGATAGGGGTATTAACCGGTCACTGCCTCATTGGTAGGCATGCAGAAAGGCTAAGTGTGCCCTACCGACGAGGCTGCAGGAGTTGCAAAGATGATGAGGAGGAGGAAACAGTGGAACACCTCATCTGCAACTGTCCGGCTTTAAGCGGCGCGAGAACACGCTTTTTGGGAGCTCCGTTCCTGTATAGCCTAAGCCAGATCGCGGAACTGGACATAAAGGACTTGATGGCCTTCATAAAGTCATCTAAGTGGTTCGAGGAGGAGTAACGGTGTCGGTTTAGGAGTGTCAGTCCCGGGATTCTGCTATGTGGAAAATCGCAACAACTCAAGGATTTTCCATTTGGCTGGGTCCCGGAACTGACTTTCCTTGTGTTGGTGGTATCACAACGGGCCTTTCAAAACTGGCCTAAGTGTGCCTCTGCGGCAGCCACTTGAACCTAACCTAACCTAGTGTATATAGTGAAAATCAACAAGATCGGGCAAATGTAACATATAGCCCCCATACAACCGATTGTTCAGATATAAGGTTTTTTGGCCAAAACTTCTGCAATTAAAAAGTTAGGAACATAAAATTTTGCAACTTGAGTACTTTCAATTTATGTAGTGTGTAGAGGAAAATCAAGAAGGTCGGGTAAATATAACATATAGCCCCATAAAACAGGTTGTTCCTATATAAGGTTTTTTGGCCTTCGGCACAGCCGAGACAGCTTTACTTACTTGTTTTAATTAAATTTTTGTATCCCTTACTATCTCGAAATTATGGCTGCCAACACTGGCGTGGTTGCCAAGGCGCGAATGCGCGGACTCTTTGCATGATGCCAGCAGGTACTTCGTTTTACCTTCGTTCACCACCAAACCCATTTTTCCGCTTCTTTTTCTAATTTGGAGTACGCAGAAGTTACGGCGCGATTGTTGAGGCCAATGATGTCGATTTCGTCGGCATACGCCAACAGTTGTACGCTCTTGTAATATTGTTCCAGCGCGATTAAGTTATTCAGCTTGAATTATTTTCTCCTCGTTTAGTTTCGAACGGCTCGTAGAGGTCCTTCCCTATTCTCACCGAGCTGGTGTAACAGCCAAAATTCAGAATTAAAAATTCAGAAATCCAAAAATAAGAATTTAAAATTCAGAAAGCCAAAATGTAGAAAGTAATCAAGGGCAGGAAAAACATTAAATTTTGCGCAAAATTTAATTTTTTTCCTGCTCTCTGATTACTTCCTACATGTTGGCTGTCTGAATTTTTAATTCTGAATTTTGGCTTTGTGCAAAAACGTCAATGTTTTTCTCACTTTTCCAAAATCGTTTAGAGACATATTTCATTACTAAGGCTATGAATTTTGTGTTCTGCCAAAAAAAAAAAATATTTCCCCCCTCTAACTAGTGTTTAGGTTTCAAACTAGGTATGTATCTTGCAAAATCCAGCAAAGAACTGTCAGCAGAAGAGAGTCTTGTAAAAAGCTGTCAAAATCTCATTTCTGCTCATTTTTCGTCGAACAGGAATCAGTAGAAACTTGCAGACAAAACTGCGGTTACGTTTCTGATTGTTGTTTTGCTATGCCACTGATCAGTTGTTCCTGCTTGCTAGTTTCTGCTGGACGGAAAATCTCAGCAATAACTTGGCGATCTCTCTCTCTGTTAAATGTCAAAAAGCTGCTGAATTCGCTGCCATTTTTGTTTAAGAAACGCTTTTTCAGGAATAATTATTCATAATTATTCATAACTAGAATATACCCACGGTCTTGATCGCCCCTGCGAAGTACCCTTTCAAAATTTTAGATAAGAATTCGGTCGCCGAAGTTCACCAAGTAAGGTAGATTGATCAAATAAAAAACTGTTGGAAGATCAATAATTTGCCTCTATGTTCCTAGAGTTTTGAAAAAATAGTATGTATTGAAAAACGGTTTTGAAAAATTATATTTTATATACATTTTATAAATATTGCTTTGGCTTTAAGTATTGATATAAATGTCTCAGAAAGCATTTATCGAATAGTTCATCTAAACTTCAAACTTTGATATTTATATAATATAATATTATTGAATACTGAAGCATTTACCAAGGGTATTTAAAATTTTCAAAATTCCCATCAATGGGCAAAGGTAGATTGATTAAATAATTTGAGGTTTTTGGACGATCACGTTTTGACCGATAACTCAGTTATCGATAAGTATTATTATTATTATTATTATTATTATTAAAACAGATAAGGGTGTACGTTTAAGACTTCAAGTCTCTTATAGTACATCAATCGGTGGAATTTACAAAATCAAAAGTTAATTAAAAATCAATTATAAACTAAGAATAAAAATAAATAGTTACAAGATTACATTCAGACCATATTTAATAAATAAAAACAAATAAAAAATATAACTTAATAATATTGGGAGATTAATTTTTATATGATATTAGGTAACAAAAGAGAAGAAAAGGAAAAAAAAAAATCCATAAAAAACACGAAAGATAAGAAATTTGTAAAGATAAGATATAATAATAGTTAAATCATAGAATTTGAAATATAGAATGAAAGGAATGGTCAGTTTAGAAAATTAATTGAGTGTTTACGACTAGTGCGTAGAGAAATAACTGAATAGTATGCGCTTATAGTTGCTTAGGTTTACATTGTTCCTTATAGCAGCAGGGATTGAGTTCCATAGACGAACAGCATTGACGAAAAACAGCCTTGCAGATGCTACGTAGTTAAACCTAGGTACAACTAAGGTACATGAGCGAAGAGATCTAGCAAATTGGAGTTTTTCATAAAGATATGAAGGGGACTTTAATGAAATTAGCTGAAACAAAAAAATCACACTTCTAGCTTTCTGGTATTCAAAAATATTACAACCAAGGATTTCGGATTTCCATGCTGAAATATGATCAAACTTTTGTAATCCAAAGACGTAACGAGTTATGTGGTTGAAAAGAACATCAATTTTATGGGCAGAGCTTGAATCTAACTTGCTATAAACCAACTCCGAGTAATTTATTATTGGCAAGATTAGTTGCACCGCAGATAGTCTCAGACTGCGTAATGTAGCATACACTTTACCAACAAGTTGATATGGTCAACACCGGTTAGATTCGAGTTAAGCACAAAACCTAGGCTTGAGATTTTAGACACAATTTGTAAAGCAGTATTGCCAATGCATATAGGCGGAGTTAAGACATCGACGACCTTTTTCTTGGAGATGGGTAAAACAAAAGACTTCTTGGCATTAAGACAAAGGCCATTATTACAAGCCCAGGACTCCACATTTGAAAGGTCAAAGTTTACCTTGAAGCAGAGACCACTTAAGTGCGTAAAACTACCAGATAAATACATTTGGATATCATCTGCGTACGCATGCATGCTCATGTGCTTACTAACTGAGAAAATGTCATTTATAAAAATACTAAATAATAAGGGCCCAAGAATGGAACCCTGTGGAACTCCCCGGCCTAAGATTTTCGTACTTGATTTTTCATTTCCAATGCTAACAAACTGACTCCTTCCAGCTAAATAACTCTCCATAATACTCAAGGCACTTCTACTAAATCCAAAGTAGGCCTGAAGCTTACAACAAAGCAACATATGGTCGACGGAGTCAAAAGCTTTAGAGAAATCTAGTAGGCAGAGCAAAGTGACTTGGTTTTCATCAAAGGGTGCCCGAATGTCATCCATTACTTTTAACATAGCAGTTGCACAGCTGTGATTAGCTCTAAATCCAGACTGAAGAGGTGAAAGTAGATTATTTCTAGTTAAATGCAAACTGATTTGCTCTGCTAAAAGCCGTTCAAAAACTTTAGATAGGGCAGGAAAAATACTTATAGGTCTATAGTCAGCAGCCGTACTTGCTGACCTTTTCTTTCCCCAGTACAGCCTGTGTCAATTTAACTATATTTACTATACACATTACACATCTTTGTTATAATTTAAAAAAACTTACAAAATAATAGGATCCGAGTTTTCGGAACAATCGATTGTATGGAGGCTATATATTATACGTGTTCAATTGTACTGACTTACACTATACACATTACATATGTAGAAAGTACTAAAGGTGCAATATTTTACGTTCCTAACTTTTTAAATGCGGAAGTATTGGCCAAAAAACCATATATCGGAACAACCGGTTGTATGGGGGCTATATGTTACATTTGCCCGATCTTGTTGATTTTCACTATATACACTACATAAATTGAAAGTTCTCAAGTTGCAAAATTTTATGTTCCTAACTTTTTAAATGCAGAAGTTTTGGCCAAAAAACCTTATATCTGAACAATAGGTTGTATGGGGGCTATATGTTACATTTGCCCGATCTTTTTGATTTTCACTATATCATCATCATCATCATCATCATTTATTGGCGCTTAACCGCCTAAGCGATTTTGGCCGTTTCGTATCAAAGCACGCCAGTCATTCCTTTTTAGCGATAACCGACGCCAATTGGAAACCCCAAGGGAGTTCAAGTCATCCTCCACCTGTTGTTTCCATCTCAGTCGAGGCCTCCCCCTTCCTCTGCTGCCGAATTCAGGCGACGATAGGAAAACCTTCTGTGCTGGAGCTTCTTTGTCCATTCGCATAACATGGCCCAGCCAGCGTAGTCTTTGGGCTTTAATTCGCTGGACTATGGTCAGATCTGCGTAGAGCTCGTACAGCTCATCGTTAAATTTCCTTCGATACTCGCCGTTGGCATCACGGGAAGGACCATAAATCTTCCGGAGAACTTTTCTCTTAAATACTCCAAGGGCCATCTCATCTTCTCTTGACATTGTCCATGAATCTGAGCCATACATCAGGACAGGTATGATGAGAGACTTATAGAGCGTGATCTTTGTTCTTCGAGAGAGGACTTTACTTCTCAATTGCCTACTCAGTCCAAAGTAGCACTTGTTGGCAAGAGTGATTCTCCGCTGGATTTCTAGACTGATATTATTTTCGGTGTTAATACTGGTTCCCAAATAGACGAAGTCTCTCACAGTTTCAAATTTGTAACTATCAACAGTGACATGGCTGCCAAGGCGCAGGTGCGCCGATTCTTTCTTTGATGACAGCAAATACTTCGTCTTGTCCTCGTTCACGGCAAGACCCACTTTTTTCGCTTCCTTATCCAGTCCAGAGAAGGCAGCGCTTACGGCGCGGTTGTTAAGGCCAATGATATCAATATCATCGAGATTGAAGAAATCGCACGAAAGGGAGTCGCCCTGTCTGAAGCCTCGTTTGGTTTCAAATGGCTCAGAGAGGTCCTTCCCGATTCTAACGGAGCTGTTGGTATTGCTCAACGTCATTTGGCAAAGCCGTATAAGCTTTGCAGGGAAGTCAAATTCAGACATGGCGGCATACAGGCAACTCCTTTTTACGCTGTCAAAAGCGGCTTTAAAATCGACAAAGAGATGGTGAGTGTCGATTCTCTTATCATGGGTCTTCTCCAGGATTTGGCGTATCGTGAAAATCTGGTCGATGGTAGACTTACCAGGTCTAAAGCCACACTGATAAGGTCCAATCAGTTTGTCTACGATGGGCTTCAGCCTTTCACACAACACGCTAGAAAGAACCTTATATGCGATATTAAGAAGACTAATTCCGCGGTAGTTGGTGCGGTTAGCGGGATCGCCTTTCTTGTGGATTGGGCAAAGCACACTTAAATTCCAATCCGGAGGCATGCATTCGTCTGACCATATTCTGCATAAGAGCTGATGCATGCTTTTTACCAGCTCTTCGCCTCCGTGTTTGAACAGCTCGGCGGGTAGTCCGTCTTTTCCAGGCGCTTTGTTGTTTTTGAGCCGGGATATAGCTATCCTCACTTCATCATAGTCAGGTGGTGGGACGACTTTTCCATCGTCAGGGATTGGGGTATCGGGTTCGATGTCTCCCTCGCAATTTAGCAGTGAGGAGAAGTGCTCCCTCCATAATTTAAGTACACTTTGTACGTCGGTTACCAGGTCGCCATTATTGTCCTTACAGGAGCTTGCCCCGGTCTTAAAACCTTCCGTCATCCGCCGGATCTTTTCATAGAATTTTCGGGCATCATTCCTGTCAGCCAGCATCTCAAGCTCCTCACACTCACGCCTTTCGGCCTCACTTTTCTTTTTTCTGAAAAGGCGTCTCTCTTCCTTCTTTGCCTCACGATATTGTTGCCATACACTGCGGGTTGCGCCCGTTCGCAACGTCTCCTTGTAGGCAGCGTCCTTTTTTTTCGAGGCAGTTTTGCATTCCTCATCGTACCAGTTGTTCTTGCGGGCTCGCTGGAACCCTATAGTGGCCTCAGCGGCGGTACGCAATGAGTGAGAGATATGCTTCCATTGCTCGGTTACATCGTTAGGTCGAGGATTGCCCTCTGCTAGCAGGTGTGAGAGTCGAGTTGTGAAATTATCAGCTGTCTGTGTCATGCGCAGCTTCTCGACGTCAAACTTTCCTTCCGTTACTGTGCGCACTTTCTTCGTTGCACAGAGGCGTGTGCGTATCTTGGCTGCGACAAGATAATGGTCAGAGTCAATATTGGGACCACGCAGTGTACGCACGTCCAGAACGGTGGAGCTATGTCTGCCGTCAATCAAGACATGATCAATCTGGTTTCTAGTTCTTTGATCAGGGGACAGCCATGTGGCTTGGTGTATTCGCTTATGCTGGAACCTGGTACTACTGATGACCATATTGCGAGCAGCGGCGAAGTCAATCAACCTAGTGCCGTTTGGGGGATGTTATATCGTGGAGACTGAATTTTCCAACTGTGGGACCAAAGACTCCTTCCTTGCCCACCTTGGCATTAAAGTCGCCGAGCACGATTTTGATATCATGCTGGGGGCAGCGATCATAAGTCTGTTCAAGTTTATCGTAGAAGGAGTCCTTCTCTGCGTCGTCCGTCTCCTCTGTCGGCGCATAGGCGCAGATAAATGTTATGTTGAAAAACCTCGCCTTGATGCGGATCGCAGCGAGACGCTCGCTCACAGGAGTGAACGCTAATACTTGGCGGCGAAGTCTCTTTCCCACCACGAATCCGCGTGTCTGGCCACTGTAGTATACGTCACAAGGTCCGATGGTCGTCTTTCCTTGTCCCGTCCATCGCATTTCCTGCAGGGCGGTGATGTCAGCCTTTGCGTTCATGAGGACATCAACCAGTCGGGCAGCGGTACCATCCCTTGAAAGGGTCCGGACATTCCAGGTACATGCCCTAATATCCTTCTCGTAGTCCTTATTTCGTTTTGCCGGGACGTCAACATTAAAGGGGGTTCTCATCCGAGGCTTTATTAAAATTTTCAGTGGACTAAATTTTTTACGTGGCGGGTCCCAAACCCAGCGCACAACCCGTCTCCGGGATTTTGATAAAAAAATATTCACACATTTATATAGCGAGCCGCTTGCTACAAGACAGACACCCGCTTGCAGCCGCACCACGTGGTGAACAGACGCTGCGAAAAAGACCTCGGTGAGCCCTTAAACCAAGTATGTCAGAGTGGCCCCACCGGGGCTCCCTCTCTTTCTGCCGCGAGCCTAGGTAGCTCCCGTTGCCCAGAGTGCACGAACGAGGACGCAAGAGTCGGGATTGAGCAAGGTCACTTAGCAACCACACTCCATTACACTCCTCACTATATACACTACATAAATAGAAAGTACTCGAGATGCAAAATTTTACGTTCCTAACTTTTTAATTGCAGAAGTTTTGGCCAAGAAACCTTATATCTGAACAATCGGTTGTATGGGGGCTATATGTTACATTTGCCCGATCTTGTTGATTTTCACTATATACACTACATAAATAGAAAGTACTCGAGTTGCAAAATTTTACGTTCCTAACTTTTTAATTGCAGAAGTTTTGGTCAAAAAACCTTATATCTGAACAATCGGTTGTATGGGGGCTAGATGTTACATTTGCCCGATCTTGTTGATTTTCACTATATACACTACATAAATAGAAAGTACTCGAGTTGCAAAATTTTACGGTCCTATCTTTTTAATTGCAGAAGTTTTGGCCAAAAAACCTTATATCTGAACAATCGGTTGTATGGGGGCTATATGTTACATTTGCCCCATCTTGTTGATTTTCACTATATACACTACATAAATAGAAAGTACTCGAGTTGCAAAATTTTACGTTCCTAACTTTTTAATTGCAGAAGTTTTGGCCAAAAATTCTTATATCTGAACAATCGGTTGTATGGGGGCTATATGTTACATTTGCCCGATCTCGTTGATTTTCACTATATACACTACATAAATAGAAATTACTCGAGTTGCAAAATTTTACGTTCCTAACTTTTTAATTGCGGAAGTTTTGGCCAAAAAACCTTATATCTGAACAATCGGTTGTATGGGGGCTATATGTTATACTGGTCCGATCTTGTCAGTTCCGACAAATGATTCCTATATTACAAAATGGTGGCCACATACAAAATTTCAGCCAGATATCTCAAAAATTGAGGGACTAGTTTGCGTTCAAACAGACAGACGGACAGACGGACAAACGGACATGGCTAAATCAACTCATCTCGTCATCCTGATCATTTCGGTATACTTATTGATGGGTCTATCTCTTCTTCTTCTCATATTTGCAAACATCGGACCAAAGTTATAATACCATTTCATGTTCATGAAAGATATAAAAATAGCCCATAGTTACCTCCTTCCAGACTATTAGCTGTCTGCCTACCAAATTTCAACAAAATCCGTCTTGCCATTCTCACGTTATTGAGGAACAGAAGTAAACGTCTGGAAATCCAAACATCCAAATATCCAAACAACGCTACATTCACATTTATAATATTAGTATATAAGAATATTGAATACTGAAGCATTTACCAAGGGTATTTAAAATTTTCAAAATTCCCATGAATGGGGAAAGGTAGATTGATTAAATAATTTGAGGTTTTTGGGCGATCACGTTTTGACCGATAACTCAGTTATCGATAAGTATATCGAAATACATATATCGATGTCCAAATGAAACCTGGGGCCATCCCTTTTCGTTTGATACCCATATTGTTGGCCAAGTTTAAGGCTTTTGAGCCATTTAGTTTTCACCGATAACTCAGTTATCGATAAATTTATCGAAATATATCGAAGTCCAAATGAAACCTGGGGTCATCCCCTTTCGTTTGATACCCATATTGTAGGGAAAATTTAAGGTTTTTGAGCAACCACATTTTCACCGATAACTCAGTTATCGATTAATTTATCGAAATATATTGAGGTCCAAATGAAACCTGGGCTATTCCCTTTCATTTGATACCCATATTGTAAGGTAATTTTAAGGTTTTTGTTCAATAACATTTTCACCGATAACTCAGTTATCGATAAATTTATCGAAATATATCGAAGTTTAAATGAAACCTGGGGTCATCCCCTTTCGTTTGATACCCATATTGTAGGGAAAATTTAAGGTTTCTGGGAATCTCATTTCGACTGATAACTCAGTTATCGATAAATTTATCGAAATATATCGAAGTCCAAATGAGACTGGCACCTTCCAGTTTCGTTTGATATATGTAGATATTGTTCGAAATTTCTACACCTGTATGCGAAATATCATAAGTTTAAGTCAAGTGTACTCAGAGTTATATGGAAAAGCAAAAAATCGAAAAGTATCGGTCCCTAGCATGGGCGGACCCCCCAAAATAAAAAAAAATAAAAACAAAAAAAATAGCCTATATCTCCTTCCAGACTATTAGCTGTCTGCCTACCAAATTTCAACAAAATCGTCTTGCCATTCTCACGTTATTGAGGAACAGAAGTAAACGTCTGGACATCCAAACATCCAAACAACCAAACATCCAAATATCCAAACATCGCTACATTCACATTTATAATATTAACTAGTATATACCCGCGGTCTTACCCGCCCCTGCGAAGTTCCCTTTCAACATTTTAGATAAGAATTCGGTCGTCGAAGTTAACCAAGTAAGGTAGATTGATCAAAAAAAAACTGTTGGAAGATCAATAATTTGTCTCTCTGTTCCTCGAGTTTTGAAAAAATTGTATGTATTGAAAAACGCTTTTCAACAATTTTAATTAAATATACATACATTTCCTTGAAATCGATTGAAAGTAAGTTTTCTAAAGTTAAATATTGCTTTGGCTTTAAGTCTTGATATTAATGTCTCAGAAAGCATTTATTGAATAGTTCATCTAAACTTCAAACTTTGATATTTATATAATACTAGGATCGCCCGTGGTCGAAATTCGACCATCTTAAATTTTCTTCAACTTTCTCTTAATATACATACATATCTCACGTTCACAACAAAACCAAGTAAGTGGCTCCCCCGTGACAAATGCGAATTTGGATTAAGTGATACCATACAATCTTCACATTAGGGTGGTGCAGCAAATTAGTACAACAGAGTAGCTGACGACAATACGTTAGGATATACATATCTACAACAGATTTATATGCACAAAAAACCGGTATAGGCATATAATATTTCGATATATAATGGAACTTTTTATCGTAACCATGTGGAATTTTAATTTAAAAAAAAACCATATCGTTAAAAATATAAACTTTTTAATGGACAACAAACTAAATATAGAAGTGCTCCGCGAAAAACCTTGGATTATGTGAATTATGTAAATGATGATGGTGTGAAGATAGCGAGGATGCAATGATATTTATATGATTTGGTACATTTTGTTTTTTTTTTTTGGCACAAGGCAAGTGGCAGGTTCCTGGATCGCTGTATACTTATGTACGTTCATGTGAGAGTAATGAGCGCGAAAGGGGGTGGGAGTGGTTTTCGAAGCGCAGAGTTTTTGCGGGACAGTGTTTGTCGGAGTTTCGATTACTGTGCAATTTGCAAGGTACCGGTTTTTCTCCTTGCTTCACGCATACATATATATATGATGTTTGGGAATTTAAACATTTGATTTGAGTAATACCATGCAAAGAATCCACACATTAGGGTGGTGCAGTATATTTAAATGTTTTTTCTTTTAAACAAATTTTGTTTAAAGCTATTTTTTGAAAATTAGAATTCTGGTGTTGCGAACAAAATTTTTGATTCTATAAAACTAACTTCACTTTTTAGTTTGATAAATAAATTTTTTGTCTAGAAAATATACTATTCCAATATTTTATTCCTCTAAAAATTCCATACGTGAAAAAAATAAATAGAAAAAGCTTAGCACATCAAATTATCAAAGTAGAAAAGGTGTTTTCATACAAAAAAGTGGAGTTAATCATGTAAAACGGTACTTTAGTAAAAGTTCGTATGGTATTTCCCTCCAAAAAAATGCGATTAGTCCGGGATCAACCCAGAGGAGCAGTAGACTACTACTTTTTTAGGTTCTTTTAGATGGACTAAATTGGTCACATTTGTTCGAGCATGTCCTATGAAGAGACTAATTGTACCCTTTTTATATCAGAATGGGCATAAATGTATATTACTTGCAGGACACCATACTTCGATTCTCGGTGGGGGCAAAAATTGAAAACTGTTTTTTTTTTCATTTTTCGTTTTTATTTTATTTTTTAAGCAAAGAAAATTGAAAAAATCAGAGTTCTGTCAATTATACTTATACTTGCCAGCGTCTAATTACAGCTTTGCTTTAAATGAGACAATTGGGGATATTTTTCTGGGCAATCTTCAACTGTATGAGAAATATATTTTCTGCTTAGTGAATTAAAATTTAAAAAAATCCGGTAATCAATTTAAAAATGTGTTTTTAGTGAAAAAGTAGAGTAATGGTGGTTTCGTTTCATCAAAAAAATTCGCATTTTTTACACTCTTCAATTTTCCGTTTTCGCTTCCAAAATGAAGGTAAAACGTCAAACAGAATATGTTTTCGTTTCTTAAAAACCCACACTTTTTACCCTCTGAAGCTTTGACGGGGTAGTTTGTTGCACTTAAAATCAGCTGACAAAAATTTTGTTTGACAGATAAATTTGGTGAAAAAAAAAATGGATTTTGCAATAACAATTAAATATGGTTGATAAGCGAAACCTAATTATTCATGCACATAGCGTAGCAAACGGGCAGTGTTTTTTGTTCGTTTATCGGTATAGCAGGTTCATGTAGAACGGGTACACTTTTATTACACTTTTACAATATTCTGTGCAAGGGTGTAAACATGTTCAACGAAATCAGCATTAGTGTCATGTAAAATTGTTCTTTAGTTAAAGTCCGTACGTTTTTTAAATTTCGATCTTGAATGAAATATGCACCGATGGAAAGGAAATTGAAAAAAACTAAGGTATAGGCGGTATTTTTCAGGGGCGTCCCCGAAATTTAAGGATGGGGGTACGGGGCTAGCGACAACACGACCCCCTCCAGTCAACACCACCGTCGGTATTTGCGCACTTGAACATCTTAGCTTATGCCTTTGGTTTGACCAAAAGTGTCGCTCATACGCATAGGCGGGTATATATTATTTTATTACCTATCTATATATAAATACGCCACATGAAAACTTTAGGAACCTCCTGTGAGCGAACCGTTTGACCGATTTGAATGAAATATGCACCGATGGAAAGGAAATTAAAAAAAAACTGAGGTACATGCGGTATATTTTCGAAATATAAGGATGGGGGTACGAGGCTAGCGACCCCACGACCCCCTCCAGTCACCACCACCGTCGGTATTTGCGCACTTGACCATCTTAGCATATGCCTTTGGTTTGAACAAAAGTGTCGCTCATACTCCTAGGTGGGTATATATTATTTTATTATCTATCTATATCTATATATTAATACGCTAACACTCTCCGCATACAAACTTTCGCAACCCAATTTCGTATAGTATTTATTGATAGATCCCTATAAAAGTTATATTGGAAACTTCGAATGGACTACTATGCTGTCTCGCCAAACAAAATTTTGAAAATTATGCTTAGTTTATTTATTATTAAACAAAAAAGCGGTCTCCAAACTCTCACGCCATTTTGTTATCTCCACATTCTGTTATACCCGAACTATATATCACTATTCAGCACTCTTATAAAACTCCCAAAGCCACACCCATCCGCTCATTCCCTTACACATACACGCATAGATAATGCAATGATCCAGCTTTTATTTTTGTGCCAAAAAAAAAAAACAACAAAATGTACCAAATCATATCCTCTGCATCTAAACACCATTTGTAAGCTTAGAAATCCAGCTTCACTTCTGGCTTTATGTATTTAACTTTTTGCCTATTGGTAAAGTTTTTTTTTTTTTAACGTTATGATTTTGTAAGAAAATTTCACAATGTTAAGATCGAAATTTAAATATCGTACGGACTTTAACACGTAGAGTGCCAACATACAACAAAAAAAAATGGGGTCCGTCTGGCCACGATTTTTTTTTTTACATAATACAATAGAATGTTGTTCAACAATTCTGAATATCCAATTTTTGTTGAAATATATGTAATATTCGATAAATAGCGGTACTTTTTGTATATGGTGACACGTTGGTCTCACGCGGCCGTTAGACCATCTGTGCCACATGAGACCAACGTGTCACCACACATTCTTCTTTGCACTTCAAACCGTTTTGATCATGTTTTAGCTTGCAAGCTTGCAATTGTTTGACTGAATAATTAGTTAGTGATTCTGTGTGCGTCGGTGAAGAAGTAAAAAAATGTTGCGGGTATACCTATGATTTCAAGGTATACTGTGGAAAATCGAAGGATGAAAACATG